>BNST01002912.1:0-220190 GCA_019650275.1 Xylocarpus granatum
TACCTGAAGTTTGGCAACAAGTTCCCGGGATTTCCGCTAGTTTGGAAATATTTTGCCATTTAATATGGAGATAATTTTCTGGGTTTTCAATAACAGTAGGTGATGAGCCACTCTTCTGACAAAGCAGAAGGGGTAATGTTGACATTTGTCAGGGAACAAGTATACTTTTGTTTTCCCAATTGTCTGGCTCTTCCGGAGAGACTCAATTAGCATGCAGCAGCCACGCGATCCGAATAGTGGGTGGTTTATTTATTTAGTTTTTTTTTGAGAACTCGAATAATAGTTTGATAGGCATTGATGATATAGGCTCTCTCTCAGAATAACGAGTTTCTCCTAATTTATGAGGGCATTTGTTCTAGGCTTCGTCATAGCTTTTAGGGGCTTGCAGTTTTGAATGTAAAACTGTGTGCTTTTGATTGGGATGAGTTTTTCCAATTACAGTAAGTGGTTGCTTGGATCACGGAGTCTGTTGCCTGCTTGTGTGCACTTATTATTTTTGAGATCCGACTATTTACATGAGAATTGCTAGTTTAGGGTACTTAGTCTGTTGGCATCAGCCTTAGCCCAGGAGGTTTGTTTCTAAGTACGCCTATTATTATTATTTAAATTGTAACTTTATAAAGTTCTCCTAATATCAAGAATATTACGTACAATCAATAAATTATTAACATATTGGTGCTTAATCAAGTAGACTATGTAATAAAAATATTTTTTCATTAATCTCTCAACAATTGTATCTCAAAATTGAGAAATCTTCTGTAATTTATTTGATTAACATCATACATTGTGATGTGATATTTGAAGTTCAATATATACATACACATCTGTATATATGTATATATTTCCCTAATTGTGGGTATAAAAGAAAAAAAAATTGACAACTGGACCCGACTAGTAGATTAAGTGGCTCAAATAGTGAGAATGTCTTGGGTTATGCTCCTAAAATACAAATTTCATAATTAAATTGTTAAAGAGGGGCATGGGGACTTGAGCTCTGTGTATTATCAATCGCTAAAATCATTTCTTGAAATATGTTGATGAAATGTACAAACACCATCTTTTATTGCATGACCTCAAATGATATATATATATATATATATATATATGTGATTTGTGACAAGAAATATTACATGTGTTACAAATAAATAATAAGAGGTCAAATGCAACTCAAAAATTTCTCCTACACAACTTCTCGAGCAGGTAGATTATTACTAACACTATCTCCTATCTTTCTACCATCTTTTCATCTGGATGCCCCGGCAGCAGCAGCAGAAGATCGCTTTTCATATTCACCTTGCTCTTTTTTGGCAAACTCTTCTATCAATTCCCGTTGTCTTTGGGTCAGATTCCTGCTAAAAGAAAAAGTAAAAGAAACAAAAACACCTTGCATCATTCTTAATTTCCAAGGATATGTAAATATTATGCCCCGACACTAATTTAGGATTGCATCTCTTTCTGCAGCATTATGTGCTTTTAGGGTATCAAAAGTCATGCCGCACTCAGAAGCCGTGTAATTTGGTGTCCTTAATTTTTATCTCCTCTCTTATTTTAATCATATGCTGTAAATATCAACAGAAGCAAAATAATATCATCTGAGAACGGAAAAGCCTACATTGGTATGCTGACATTGAAGTGTACGAATTGATCACCAAATGAGAAAGAGTTCCTTGTTTTAATCCCTGACCAAAAAAAAAGAAGAAAAAGAAGAAGAGTTAACTCAGAAGAATGGTTATTGGCCACATCAAATTTGATTGCTAAAATATTCCGAAGCAGAGCAGCTAAATAACAAAGTTTATAGTCTATCTAAATATCTCTTCAATCGGAACCTGACAAAATGTGCAAACAACAAACCTAAACATACCAATTGACCAAAAGAAATAACCTGACACAATTCATAAGAAATTATTAAGGAAATGAAAAAGAACAGAGATTAACATAGTTTTCAAACCTTTGCTCTTCAGAACCACCTTCTGACCTGGTTGGGTTCCAGCACGGACCTAAAGACAACAAATTTAATTTAGTTTATTGATACAGATGATTAAAGAAAAAAGTATGCCTCCAACAAACCAATCATAAATTTGATCGTACAAACAATTTTCAACACACCTTTAGTACAACATCTCCAGTCAGAGTAGGGACTTGGATGGTCCCTCCCAAAATAGCCTGCACAGTGGCAATCCAGTGATTTCCAATAAATAGACGAGGGAATGAAGTATTGGACACTTATAGTAGCATAACATATCAAAGACAAGAAAAGATAAAAGGGTACTCTTTGGGCTTAGATACTCGACAAATTCCGAGGGAAAGCAAAATTTTATAAGAACCACCCATCAAACATGCTGCTCTAGACTTCCACTTAGCAACATCACAATATCTTCATTAAGCTATGAAAATTCAAGAAAATAGTCTACCTGAGTGACACCCAAAACAGCATCTACATGAATATTGGCACCTTCTCTACGGAACACAGGGTCTTCCCTAACCTGAAAGATCAAAAGCAAAACGGTTTAAGTAAAAATCAAAATAACACTCCACAGTGACATAATAAACAATGGAAGCTAAAAAAATCACCTTGATGGTGACATAAAGATCCCCAGGTTGATTTCCATCAGGATCTGCTCCACCGCTTCTAAAAACCTTCAATGTCTCGTTGTTGTCAACTCCTGCAGATAGCAAATCATTCAGAGGCAAACCCATTTGACAACAACTGAGTTGTCTAGAAGTGGATACCAAACTAATTGGGGAACACAGCTCATGTGAGCTATCCAGCAATTGAGTTAACCAGTGATGATGAAAGATAATTGGCTTAACCACAGGACCACAGAAACAAGATAATTTGAGCGTGTGTGATACATTGATTTGAGACATCTAGTATAAAAATAATGATAATTATCATTTTCAGATGTCAGACAGTTGGTACATAAACTGATTCATCTACAACCATGTCTTCCAGCAGGGGATCGGATGAGGCCACAGAAATAAACATGGTGAAATAATCAAACAAAAACCAACACAAGCACCAAAGGCAAAAGATCTAATAAGTACCTGGCATAATATCCAATTTCACCGACTTTGGTCCCTTCACCACTTTAGCTCCTTTGCATGCTTTGCACCAGCTCTGACAAACATATTAAAGATTTTTTTTTAATGTAGAAAACAGACAAAGGAAGCAACATCAGAGCATTGACAAGGTAATTCTAAAAAGAATTTTAGAACTAAAAAGAAAAGTTTTCTGTTCATCATAGCCAAGAATAATGTCAGGAAAACTTAATTGATTGCCACATAGCAACTATCTTGGTCTGGCCATATCTGAGATACATATTAACAGATATAAAAAGAAGGTGATCTACTGAACTTGAGGTCATTGAAGCAGGTATGTCATACCGTTACAATATGTCCTGTTCCACCACAATTTCGGCAAGTTTGATTGATGCTCATAAAGCCAGACTGTATGAACTCCTGCAATGTGGCAAAAGCATAACAAAGGAAATCACCAATTTAGCATTTCTGAATTAATAATTATGATGATATAAAAATTATAGATAATACAAAGTAACATGCATAATTATATATGTACAGATGCATATATGTAGATGTGTACTGTGAATTTCTGTGAGTTTGTAGTGTATGTAACTCTAGAAAAACTGACCATGCCAGAGCCATTACAGCGTCTACATTTCACAGGTTTGACCCCGGGAGGGACACCTTCCCCACCTAAAAAAATTGCAGAAACAGTATAAGGAAAAAGAAATAAACTCAAACCCTTTCTTCAAATCTAGTTGAGATCTCACAGAATATAAGCATACCACAAGTTTCACAAGGTAACTCAGTTTGAAATGTGACAGTTTTGGTGCATCCCTGGACAGCTTCCATGAAGGATAGCTCAACAGCAACCTATTCAGGATAAACAAGAAATGTGTCAACAATTCTACCTTGAGACACAAATATAAAGAAACAAAATGGAGAAAGAAGGAAGAATGATAACCTTGACATCTTGGCCACTCATCCTATTTCTGAAAAAATCTTTAAAGTTGAACATCTGATCATCATTGTAGCACAAAAATTGGATCAGATTTCTAAAAATATACAACTATGTTTGCAGAATCACAGCTATTCCATCATTAGAACACGCATGATGGTATTGGGGAAGAAGGAAAGACAATCTGTAGAGACCTTATTTCATCTTAAAAAATTTTAATCACAATAGGGGGTACAAGTTTCAGCAAATTAACTTAAATTTTGCAACTTCAGAAAGTAGAAAATACTAAAAAAAAGGAGTCCTCTAATTATTAGCTTCAAACCAACAAAATTTAGGCTTACAAAAAGGAGAGGAAAAGCAATTATTTGAAAAAATCAGAACCAACTGGAAATGGCTGAAGAGAAAGTCATTACATTCTCCATGTTAAAAATGTCCTCGAATGGATTTCCGAAACCACTTCCATGACCTGGACCGCCATTGATTTCTTGGTGCACAAATGCTTCATGGCCAACCTATATAATTGCACACACAAAAAATAAAGATGATGAGAAGCCTGGGGTACTGTTTCATTCAAATTTCTTGTATTTAGATTAGAGAGGCTGTTGCCAGTAAAGCATCTATCAATTTACTTGCAACAACAGCTACAATGTAAATATAAGGAATTTCAATGAGCAATCTGATCATAAAGTTAGGCTGTTTACGGTAGAAATAAAATGAATGATCTACCTGATCATAAACTCCACGCTTCTCATCATCTTTCAAAACCTACAATAGAACCAAAAAAACAAAAAAGGCTCCTTACAGTCAATTATGCAAATCAATTACAGACAAGAAAAAATTTTGATTCTTCATTGCTCTACTTTAGTAAACTTACTTCGTATGCTTTTGAAACTTCCTGAAACTTCTTTTCAGCTTCAGGGTCATCTTTATTTGTATCTGGATGAAGCTTCTTTGCAAGCTGTACATAAAAGAAATAAATTCAAGACATTCATAAAACCAAGCTAAAGGACTTTGAAACAAAGCTCAAACATGTTTTCTATGTGCATAAAAAGAAGGTGGCAAGCGGAAGACTTACCCCATAATAAGCTTTCTTTATTTCAGATGCAGTAGCATTTTTGCTCACGCCAAGTACATCATAGTAATCTCTTGCAGACATAGAGGCTGAATCCCAAATTTCAAAAATTAAGAATAAAAAAGCACAAAATCCAGCAAATAAAGTCCAAATTTAGTATTAAACAATCCAGCCACTCTAACAAATATAAATCAAAACAAACAAAATGAACTCCACTTGTTACCAGAGCCATGAATAGACCTCGTTGCACCCAAATTGGCATTCAGAAGACCCGATAACAACCAGTTTCTACCATTATTAGCTGCAATTCCATACACAATAACGACAATCCAATCACATAATCATATCACTCAAAATATCAAAATTCCGAATCATAAAAAATGAAGCAACTCCAAAAATACCATTTTTAAGAGTAAAATTGACAGACACTCTAACTGGATTACATGTCCCAGAGCTGAAGCTCTTATTACATGGTCCAATCACCGTCTTCACTATCTGCAATCAACACATTGATTCCGCAAAATTATCAAACGAAAAACAAAAATTTACAGAAATTCAAAAAACTGAGAGAGAGAGAGAGAGAGAAGATAATACAATTACCGAATTTCGAGAATCCTCTAGAAGGTATCGATTTCGAGTGAAGGAATAAAGAATTCTAGCTCCGTTCGTTCGAACCATTGGTAACCAGGTTTCTTTTGTTTCTCAATCCCTCCGTATGTTTCGCGGTGGTGACTGGAATTCGTATTAAACCCTCCAAAAACCCTACCTTAGCTTGCTACAGAGAAGATTCTAGTCCAATGTTTTCATTTCCTTATTTTCAATTTAAAAATAAAAATAATAATAATAATAATTTGTGCCAATCTTGCTGCAGACACTCCTATTTTCCGGCTTCTGTTTTTATTTTATTAATTAATTATTATTTAGGGTCAGGTGTGTAAAGAAATCGAAAACAAGGGAGCCTTTCAGAAGGGCCCATTGGGCTCTACTCTTTGTGTTGGTTTTTGACGATGAGTTGGGGATACTAAACCCACTCCATAGTTTTTTTAATTACCCCCAGTTTCCTTGCAACTAATGCCCTCGTTAAGGTGCTACGTGGACTAATAGTTTTTCTAATTATCAGTTGCTGTATGATAAAGTTTTCATCACTATTCTCGGCTTTTGAGTGAAACGGACTTTGGGAAGAACTATGATCACACCAACTAGTTTATAAATTAATAGAAAAAACTCTTAAAAATAATTTTATTATAACTACTTTTGATATTTATGATCAATCCTAGCTGATCATTTACACTGTGATCCAAGTAAGTGGAGAGGAACCATGTGAAAGATTACAAGTTATTTGCTTTAATATTTTTGTAATTTGTACTGGATTGTGTTCAAATTAGACAAGAAATCATGTTTTAAATGCTGGCCAAAGGGTACATTAGATGGTTATTTTCAAGTTCATCACCTGGAACAGTTCTCAAATCCCAAAAGTGCTTGGTAATATGAAGCTCCACTACAAGTAAAGAATCTACCCAAGACAACTACTATGCTATGCTATGTCATTTTGGAACAGAGTGGAAGCTTGATGATGTGGTTCAGGAAAGTGATATATATATATATATATATATATATATATTACCAATTTCTCTTGGGATTGAACTGAGGCAACATACACAATATAATAAGAAAGGTTAAAGTAAGAAAGAGAATAAAAGGATGGGAAAAGCATCTTTGGCAAGCGCACAAAACACCTTGAGCTTTAGGCTTGTGCTTTTGCAGTTTCTTACAGCTGCAAATGCAATAATGCCTTTGAATGCTTGTTTTCTGGCTTCCTTTTACCACATTGCTGCCAACAAAAGAAAGGGATATCATTAATCACACACGATTCAAGCAATTTAATTTCCAAGGAAAATGTTTTTAGGAATAAGCATACCGGCCTAAGGACAAAAACAACAAGAACTGGCACAAATATTATCGATGTGTAAGATGTTGTAACAACAAATTGAGACTGAGTTTCTGGATAACAAACCAGTTCAGGATCCTGTGTCCTAAATTTCAAAGTGAGCTTCAAAAATGTAAATCTGGTTTAGACTTTGTATTCGTTTCTTTGTTGACAAAGACATCAAGCTTTTGGAAAAGAGAAGATATCACAGCTAATACACACTATACTTTTACTTTCCCTCAATTGCTTAGAAACCCAATTGAAGGAAAATACAGTTTACTTGAGAAATAACTGTAAAATTTGCTGTGCTTGAAGACTCTAGTATTTCTTACGTAAAGGATTAACTCTTTCACTTTGAATCTATACTTTCCCTCCCGTTTCCACTTCCCATTTTTGGATTTCTCCAGAATTCACAGACGGCTTCTCCATCAAAGCTCCCTTACTTGAACAATGAAACAAGAGCCACAGCGGTGACTGAAAGAGAACAGTCATTATTCCTTCCTTTCCTCGTCTCCTGTCTCAAGAGTTGGAATTTCTTTGCTTCCGAATCGAGTTTTGAGGTTTCTTGTGGACGGGCACTTCCTTTTTGAACACCATGAGCGAAGCAACACAGAAAAGGAGAATGAAACTAGCTGTGGAAGTAGTAGATGCTTATGATCTTATGCCCAGAGACGGCGAAGGATCAGCTAGTACATTTGCAGAAGTTGATTTCCAAAACCAACTAAGCAAAACCCAAACAATTCCAAAGAATCTCAACCCTGCTTGGAACCGGAAACTTCTCTTTTATTTGGACCAAACCAAAGATCATAGCCAAACATACATTGAAGTCTCTGTTTACCACGAAAAAAGGCTAATTCCAGGCCGGCATTTCCTTGGCCGGGTAAGAATTCCTTGCTTAAATCTTGTCAGGAAAGGTGAGGAAGTTTATCAAAGATTCCAGCTTGAAAAGAAGTGGTTTTTCTCTTCTGTCAAGGGTGAGATTGGCCTAAAAATCTACATTTCACCAGAATCTGAAACAAAATCTCCTGTTTCAATATCTAGTTCTGGTCCAGAAAATACCAATCTTGTTAGCAAAACTTTAGCTGCTACTGCCAAAGAAGAACCAGCTGTCGTTGAAGCTTCAATATCTCTCACAGCGGAGTCTGAAAAGGAAATTTCTACGGTATTCAACGAACCTGCCAAACTCACAGTGGAGCCAATCCAACAGCTCCAGAGACACCAAATTTTGAGGCAACCAGGCCTATCAGTGGAGAAACAGCCACAAACTGTTCCATTCACCATGCGTTCTGTCAATCTGCAAGGTCGTCCTAGTGACCAAGAGGATTACAATCTCAAGGACACCAACCCGCAGCTCGGGGAACGGTGGCTCAACAGCGGAGGATATGGTGGAAGAGGATGGATGAGCAGCGAGAGATTCGCCAGCAGCACCTATGACCTTGTTGAGCAGATGTTTTACCTTTATGTTCGAGTAGTGAAAGCCAAAGATCTTCCTCCAAGCCCCGTTACTGGGAGCTGTGATCCTTATGTGGAAGTAAAGATGGGAAACTACAAGGGAAGGACAAGGCATTTTGAGAAGAAAATGAATCCAGAATGGAACCAAGTCTTTGCTTTCTCCAAAGATCGTATCCAGTCATCAATGCTTGAAGTTTTTGTGAAAGATAAAGAAATGTTAGGCAGAGATGAGTATCTTGGAAAAGTTGTTTTTGATATGAATGAAGTTCCAACTAGAGTTCCTCCTGATTCTCCGTTAGCTCCTCAGTGGTACAGACTAGAGGATCGACGTGGCGAAGGGAAAGTAAGAGGACAAATCATGCTTGCAGTTTGGATGGGAACTCAAGCTGATGAAGCTTTTGCAGAGTCATGGAATTCAGATACTTCCTCGGCCTACGGAGAAGGAGTTCTCAACACCAGATCAAAGGTATATGTATCACCAAAGCTGTGGTACTTGAGAGTGAATGTGATTGAAGCACAGGATATAGTGCCAAATGACCGAAACCGGTTGCCTGAAGTTTTTGTAAAAGTTCAGGTTGGAAATCAGGTGCTCAAAACAGGGATAAGTTCAACTCCGACCACTACCCCTCTTTGGAACGAAGATTTAGTTTTCGTAGCAGCTGAGCCATTTGAGGAGCAGCTTTTTCTAACAGTTGAGGATCGAGTTCATGCTTCAAAAGACGAGGTTCTGGGAAAGTTAAGTCTACCATTAAACATATTTGACAAGAGGCTAGATCACCGGCCAGTTGATTCTCGATGGTTCAATCTTGAAAAATTTGGTTTTGGCTTACTGGAATCCGAAAGAAGGAAAGAGCTCAAGTTTGCAAGCAGAGTACACCTTAGAGTTTGTCTTGAAGGTGGATATCATGTTCTAGATGAATCAACAATGTACACAAGTGATCAGCGGCCAACAGCGAAGCAGCTCTGGAAACCGCCGGTTGGGATATTAGAAGTTGGGATTCTGGGCGCGCAAGGACTTCTGCCGATGAAAATTAAGGACGGCAGAGGATGTACAGATGCTTACTGTGTTGCTAAATATGGTCAGAAATGGGTTCGAACTAGAACAATTCTTGACACATTTAATCCCAAGTGGAATGAGCAATACACCTGGGAAGTTTACGATCCCTGCACAGTGATTACATTGGGAGTTTTCGATAATTGTCACTTGGGAGGCGGCGAAAAAAAAACGGTGCGAATGCAGCAAGAGATTCGCGAATTGGTAAGGTACGAGTTAGGCTATCAACTCTTGAAGCTCATAGAATATATACACATTCGTACCCACTTCTTGTTCTTCATTCACACGGAGTCAAGAAAATGGGAGAGCTTCAACTGGCAATTAGATTCACTATATTCTCTGTAGCTAGCATGATATATGCATATGGTCATCCCTTGCTGCCTAAAATGCACTACCTTCATCCTTTCACTGTGAACCAACTTGACAATTTACGGTACCAAGCCATGAGTATTGTCGCAGTGAGGCTTGGCAGAGCTGAACCACCTCTGCGAAAAGAGGTGGTGGAATACATGTTAGATGTGGATTCTCATATGTGGAGCATGAGAAGAAGCAAAGCTAACTTTTTCCGTGTTATGTCACTGCTTTCCGGTATGATTTCCGTCAGCCGATGGTTCACCGATGTATGCAACTGGAGAAGTCCTGTCACGGCAGTTTTAGTTCACATTCTGTTCCTGATACTCATTTGGTATCCTGAGTTGATTCTCCCGACTGTATTTCTATACATGTTCCTCATAGGACTGTGGAACTATAGGTTCCGGCCAAGGCACCCACCTCATATGGATACCAAAGCTTCATGGGCAGAAGCCGCGCATCCGGATGAGCTAGACGAAGAATTTGACACATTTCCAACATCGAAGCCTCATGATATAGTTCGAATGAGGTATGACCGGCTGAGGAGTGTCGCTGGGAGGATTCAAACAGTGGTGGGTGATATAGCAACGCAGGGTGAGAGGCTTCAGTCGTTGCTCAGCTGGAGAGATCCGAGAGCTACAGCTCTTTTCATTGTTTTCTGTCTTTGTGCGGCTGTCGTGCTGTATACAACGCCATTTAAAGTGGTAGCTCTGCTTGCCGGTTTGTATTATTTGCGACACCCCAGGTTCCGCAGAAAGCTCCCTTCTGTGCCCAGCAACTTCTTCAAGAGAATGCCAGCTCGAACTGACAGCTTACTGTGATGCTAACCATTGGGGTATCAACCATGTCTGATTGTGCTAGTTTAACTTGTTTCTCATGTGTGTTGTTCCAATAATATGAAGTAACACCTGATGACACTTCATTGTATTTACTTAAAACAGAGTTACGGATGTAACAAAACAATAGGTGTGTGTAAGGCCACAGTATATGCACTACAACTCCTCAACTTTGTCATTACATTCCTCCACGTTTTCATTGCATTGTGATCACCAACTCTTCCATAGTAATCCCAACTTCTGAATTACATACGTTGGAAATGCAACAAAAAATGTTGGGGTACATGTGCACATGATATGTAACATAGACCCTACAACATAATGCATCAAGGTCACTAAACCTGCATCCCTTATTATGGGAAGAAACCAGATACAAATTCCCATCACATCAGCCAAAAAGTAAAGTTCCACATAACCACATAAAAATGACACATCACATATACATATCAGTAACCAATTGTACTAAGATGAAGTAAATAAACCTTGCACATTTCATTTCCCCAACACCATATCAAAATTTAGATGTCTGATTACAATGGAACTCTGAAGAATAGAACCGCTAATACCAAGTCCAAACAAAACTTAAGAAGTAGGAAATGCTGATCAATACTAAAATACTCCAACACATGCTCCTTAGAAGACAAGTTCATGAGGTTTCATGCCAGCCTTGAGTGAAAACCTTGCACCGAGATAAGTCTTTAAGTCTGGAACAGCCTCAATGGCCTTGATCAATGCTGTATCAACAGACTTCTGATCTTCCTTTTTTTCCTGGGGAAGTGATTTCTTCTCCTACAAATTTGAGAGAGACAAACACAGCAGGGTTAGCAAATAACAGAAAAGAAAGCATAGATAACATTGAGAAACTAACTAACCTCTTTCTCTCCCTCAAAGAACTCATTTTCTCCCTTTTTCTTCTTCTTCTGAACTTCCTTGGCAAAATATTTGTCATCAAACTTATTGACATTAACTCCAGTGATGTCAACCTTTGTAGAAGTTCCAATAACATAAGACTGATTGACACGTCTTAGAGGAACACCATTGATCTTAAATGGTCCTATGTAGAAAAAAAATAGACGAAAAAATTTAAAAACATTTACGTATATTTGCACTAACAGAAATGAGAGAACACCATTTCATTGCACAAATAGACTTTCTACTGCAAACATTATACATTAATGACCAATCAAATACTCACCAGTAACCAGAAGCAATCCAGAGGTAAGCTGCTTCAGGAACACAACTCTCTTACCCTTGAACCTTCCAGCAAGTATAATCAGCACTGTGCCTGGAGTGATACTTGCTCTGCAGACAAAATAAAAAAGAAACAACTTAAACAAGGCCATAAAAAGCCCTCCAAATCTAAAGACAGGCAACATAGTTGATTAAAAACACAAAGATTTGCACCAACTCCATTTCAATAAGAAAATACAGAAAGCACCAATCCTAAGAAAATGTAAACACACGAACAATTCTATTCAGCAGAACTGGGAAAAACACCATTCCCCATACGCATCTTTGCGACAAGAAAACAAAACAAAGATGCATAGAAGTAACCAAACGACACAAATGCTAGAAAAATTTGCACAGACACCCTTTCAAAAGACTGGCTTCTCATTATTTCTCATTTCAGCAAGACAAACAAAACAAAAACTCACAATGAATAAAGAAACAAACAGAACCATTAAATCGAACATATATTCTACTAAAACAAACGCCGCAAACTCATTCCGTACCACATTGCAACAATAACGTAGACGGGAAAACTACAAAAAGAGCTGTAAATCTATTAAAAGATAAAATCTTCCACTCAAATGCTAAGCACTATGAAACAAAAAAAGAAACGATACATAAATAAGAAGGGATGAAATATAAATACAGTTAAAAAAAAAGTACCTAAGCTTGGTAGGTTTAGGCTTGCGTTTGTTGAGAAGAGGATTCTTGACGTCATCAGCAGGGTAGAACTTGGGGGGCTTCCCAACAGGAGGGGCGTCCTTAGGTTTAGGATCGTGATGAGGGAAAGCGCCACCGTTTTTGGCCTTAATTGCCCAGAGACCTCTCTTGTGGTACATCTTTGAGCGAGAGTACTTTCCGATTCCCCGGATCAGCTCCGGGTTCCTACTCACTCTTGGCTTCCCTTGCTTCGGCGCCATCGCTGCAACCTCGTGCCCTTGCCCGTGCCTGTGCCTGTTCTGTGCAGGAGCAAATGTAGCAAGAATTGAAGAACCTCAGGTATTTATATGCCAAAAGTGAAAACCCTATAAAATTTTAGCTTTGTGGGCCGTCCAACTTGGCTGCCAAAGGGCCCAAAACACCTAGAACAAATACCAAGCCCCTTTTGGCATGCAGGGCATTAATAATTTACTAATTTCGAGATATATATTTTTTTCTTTAATAACAAGATTTGTATGTGATCTGTGATGATCATATTTCACACCCCGCGTCATCAAATACCATTTATAATATTTTTAAGCAAAAATGATATAATTATATATTATTTTAGAAAAATAATATTTATCTTACCACCAAAATTAATAAATTTTAAAACTATAAAATACTATTTACATATTTAAAAAATTATTTAATTTATTGTATATTAATCATAATTTAATATTTATGTATGGTTAGACCCTTTTTTAATGCGAGCGTTGGTCATTCCTACTACACAATTTGTTGTGTAATAAGAATGTGGCAAGTTGATGAAGTAACATCACTTGTTACAATATTAGCATAACACCTCAAGTTATATGGTGTCATATTAGTTGTTTGTTTTAGTCTTGGAATGAGCTGAAATGCCTCTTAAGATATGCGATAGTTTGCAGTATGAAAGTTTTATTCAACAACGAAGAAAGAAGATAAAAACAAGTTCCTTCAGCAACATTCCTCCACTGCCACACCCAAACGGCATGTGAAACAAAATTGAAAATAATACATTAACCTGGAAGCGCATAATCAATGGCAGCATGTTTTTCACAACAAGCTGTCAGTTTTTGAAGACAATCTTCTGAGAAAGTTTTGTGGTGACGGAGGAATGTCAACTCTCAGTTTTGGAGGCCTCACTAATGAGCATCCTGCAGAAAGGAAATGAATGAATACAGAAGACACTAAACAGAAAAAGGGCAAACATTGCTGTGGCTCTTGGATCCCTCCAGGTTATTAGAGATTGCGGCCTTTCCAGCTGTGTATCGAGATCACCATTTTAAGCTATCATTCTCGCGGAAATGCTTCTTAATCCATCGTATCTTCTTGTCAGAATCTGACCTTGTTTGGAAGATGGGTATGTATCAAATTCTTCATCCATTTAACGAGGATCTGTTCTGTCAGCACTTGATAATTTGATATCCATTTGGGAAGGATTTCTTGATCTGTTTCTCAACATCCAAATTACAACACAGAAAAGAAACAATGTCGGCAGTATCATTTGTGGGAATAAAACCATAGTCAGATACAGAACTAAAACCAAAAATGTTGTTCTTGGGCTCTTCAATCTGCATGCTTCATCAAACCAAATCCAAGCAACAAGAAATCCATTCAAAAATCTCATCAGTCTTGCAAGATTAGCTTTGCCTCTCCTCAGGCTCTATATTTCTGAACCTACATCAAGTACTCCACAACTTCCTTCCTCAACGGCTCAGCCTTGATGAGAGCAGATTAGTAGCTTGGTGCCTCAAATTTTCAATTTGGCAAACAGAAAGTGAATGAATGCAATGCATTTTGGGCAAGAGAGGTTGTAAGTTTGTAGTAAATTGGCAAAAGATGAGCAAATAAATCTCACAGCTAACTAAATGTCTCTCATTTTTTTAACTCCATTTGGGTGCAAGGCTATAAGAGAGTAAGAATGTGTGTAAATCCTATCAGTTTCAAGTGTTGATAGCCGAATTCTCACCTTCCCAATACTTGAATCATTTCCTCCTCCAGGATGTAAACGACAATTATCAAAAACTACTGATGTAATTACTGTGTATCGATCATAAACTTCCCAGGTATATGGCTCATTCCATTCTGGATCAAAACTATCAACGACAGTTTTTGTTCTCACCCATTTGTTAGCATATTTAGCAACACGATATGCATCAGTTGTTCCTTTTCCATCTCTTGATTTAATTGGCAGCAATCCATTTGCGCTCAAAATCCCCAATTCCAGGACCCCAATTGCAGGCGGCCATAACTGCTTCATGATTGACCTTAAATCACTGCTGTAATATGTAGATTCATCAAAAACATGATAACCACCTTGCAGAGAAAAATCTTAGACAAAACCTACTGGCAAATTTTAAATCTCTCATCTCTTCACCGTCAGCTAAATTTCTCTCAAGATTATACCATATAGCAGCTACTGCTAATGGCAGATATCTCTTATCTGCTTTGGATAATGGCAGCACTAATTTCCCCAAACATTCTTCTTTATTAGCACCAACTTTATCCTCCACTTTCAGAATCAACGGATCCTCAAACGGCTCAGCTGCAACAAACATTGAATCCTCTTTCCAAGTTGGATTCAAAGTTTTGTTTCCTGAGGCTCCCGTCTTCAAAACAACACAGTACCAAATCTTGAGCTTCAACAAGATTAATTCTAACACACCAAAGTTTGGGTGAAACATACACTTTCGAACGACAATTCATGACACTTTCACCGCTAACAGCTGCTGCATCCGTATGCCAAGAATCCGAAAATGCTTCATCTGCCTGAGTTCTCCACCATGGTGCCAACATCAATTCTCCTCTAGCTCTGCTGTCATTTTTAGCCTCCATTCTACTCCACAGCGATGCCAACGGACTATCCGGGGGCACACGTTTAGGAATATCAGGCATATCGATTGTTATCTTACCAACGAAATCACCACTGGCAATCATCTTATCTTTTACCAGGATCTCCACAGATGTAGCCCGGATTCTTTCTTTAGTAAAAGCAAATTCCTGATTCCATTCAGGATTTGGTTTTGTAGGAAAGGAAATTGTTGTTCCCTTGTAGTTTCCAACTTTCACTTCGACGTAAGGATCACAGGAACCAGTTACTTCGTTAACTTGCAAATCTCTGGCTCTCACTATTCTTACACACACAAGAACTGCATTTGTTCGACGAGGTCGAATGATGATGTGAGTTTTTCTCTGCCGGAAACTCTCCCTCCGCCTATTGGCGGCGAGGTTTCCTTCAAGGAAAAGTCTTCTTTCTGTTCCGCCGGCATTGCTTAAATCCTGAAAGAAAGAAACAAAACTGAAGCAAATCATATGAAATCAAATTAAACTGCGGAGATTGTGGTCCAGTTTGAAAATTACAATCAATAACATTTCAAGAAATTTATCAAGGAATCTCTCGAACTAACAGCCTTTTCTGAATTCCGACAGTATCTCAAATCAAAACATACCTTAAACTTTTAAGAATTGAACGCAGAAAACACAAAGCAAAAGAAAATAAATCATCATAGCAGAAGTTGCTGGTTACCTTAAATAAGTCAAGCGTGTGTTTGCAAACGAAGAGTCTGCTACAACCAAGAGAATGAGAAACCTAGTTCTTAGTGATTTTTAGAAGTTGAATAAAAACGAAAACGAAAGGAGTAATTATGGGAAATACAGGAAGAGCTAAATAAGGAAGTTTCAGAAGAGGAAACAATGAGGAAGAGATTTACCGGGAGGGGAATTAGGAAGATTGCATTCAAAACATGGAAGAGTTACTCCCCACGTACGGTGGATGCAAACTTGAGTAAAAAACCTCTCCGGCATGGATTCTGCAAGTAAATGATGAATTAATGGTAACTATTATCGTAATTATCATAATAATTAATTATTTATATTATAATTATTTTAGTGATTTTGATAGTAATTAGGAATCTATTCAATATAAATGAACAAAATACACTTTTATTGATAAAACAAATAAATGTTGGGACCTAAATGTTATATTCCCTCTCTGAGATTTATCCCAATTGCTACCTGCGGGTGATCCTCATCATCTTCTCTGGATAAAGGGATAAAACCCTGCTCCTTTTTCCTTCTTTTCTCTTCTTCCCGCAACATACCAAAAATCAATGGCTTCAATATCGTCATCTCTAATAATATCACCACAAAATCTCTTCTGTTCAAAAACCCACCTCAGAATTCAACCGAAAGTACCCATTCTGCAAATAAACTTTCCTAAAATTTCGTGTTCCGCACTGAACCTTAAATCAAGCATCAAAGACTCCTCCACGAGACTCTTTGCCGTAGCTGAAGATACAACTGTAGACACCTCTTCTGAGGCTGCCAGGAGGCTCTATATTGGCAACATTCCGAGAAATATTGGCAATGACGAACTAACGGAGATTGTTCAGGAACACGGTGCTGTTGAAAAAGCTGAGGTAGTTTTCTTTTCTTTTGTCTTCTTTCTTGATGTTGTATTGTTGAAAAGATTTACATTTTCTGGTTATTTTGACGAGTAATTTATGGTTGTGCATTGTGGTTTTGTTTTAATTGTTTTGTTCAGTTTTTTCTAGTAATTTATAATGTAATAGTTTTTCAGATTTCTCTCGAAGTAAATTATTGATTTTTTTGAGATCTTGAAGGAGTTTATTGTTCTTGTTAGGAGTTTTAAGATATGATATGATTTGGAGATCGGAATGTTATCTTTTTAAGCATTTCATAGGAGTGAAAAGTTTGAAGTTGTGAGTACAATTGTTTAAAATAATAAAAACTCTTTCTTTTTTGTTTAAAACTATGGTCATGGATGAGAAATTCCGGTGTCTTTTGTGCTAGGATTAGTTAAGAAATTTGGTGCGAAGGCAAAAGAGATATGAATATGGCACAACAATTTTGACCAATGTTTCTTCCGAACTTGTATTTCTTGGCCATTTGAGGTTTTACTGCCAAAGCCAAGTAGCTGTCAGTTGCTCCGTATTTCATCCATGAGTAATCTGCCAAAATAACATGCCAGTCCATCTAATTGCAATTCCTCTGCTTGTTTGTAACTATAAATGCCATTGTTGATGTTCATCTCGATGTCCATCTGGCTGCTTGATGACATTAATTATGATTTTTTAAGCACAAACAGCTGATTGAGAAAAGGATGCATTTTTGCTTCTTAATATGTAGTTTTTTTTTCTTTTATTATATTCTAAATTCTAAGATAGCCATCTTTTTGGCTCGTATTGTTTCTAGGTGATGTATGATAAGTACTCAGGAAGAAGCCGTCGATTTGCCTTTGTTACAATGAAAACCATTGAGGATGCAAGTGCTGCAATTGAGAAACTGAATGGAACAGTAAGCTTGAATCATATGTGATTTTGACTATTATGGTTGATTTAATTGTGAATGATTGATAAAATCTGTTACTCCTGCTGCAGGAAATTGGTGGACGCGAGATCAAAGTAAACATCACAGAAAAACCTTTGCAGAAAGTGGATTTATCCCTCCTCCAGGCAGAGGATTCTAATTTCGTTGACAGTCCCCACAAAGTTTACGTGGGAAATCTTGCAAAGACTGTAACCACAGAGACACTTAAGAACTTTTTCTCCGATAAAGGAAAGGTTCTTAGTGCAAAGGTTTCCCGGGTTCCAGGAGCTTCAAAATCAAATGGTTATGGTTTTGTTTCATTCTCTTCAGAAGAGGATGTTGAAGCTGCCATCTCTTCTTTTAACAATTCTGTGAGTAGTTGGTTCTCTTGCTTTCTGAAAGTAGAAAATTGGATTTATAAAACATATGAAAATTGAAACTGTCATCACTGATAGCAATCAGTTTCTTTGTTATTGATCATTGTACAATGCTTGTTCTTTATTGCAGTCTCTAGAAGGGCAAAAAATTCGTGTAAACAAGGCGTAAACTGATCTGCGATAGCATATGTAGGATTTTGGAGAGTGGTCTACTTCTTGTATCCATTATATTTGAAATGTAAAGCACTCTGAATTAGTGTTGCGGTCTCTCTTTTACATTGTTCTGATGTAGAAAACTTTATCGGCGATAGGGAAGAGAGGTGAAAAATTCATGCTTTTGAACAAGCAATGCCGAATCATTTGCTTTTGGGCTTTCCTTTGGTTGATCTTGTGAAAAGCTTAAAGCCTTGTCTATGTACCTTTGTGAGTTTGTAATGCTACCCAATGGCTTCCTACTTCACAGTCCGACTCCAGTTCATGATAACTGTTGCAGAACTTGTCATAAATCCAACGGATTCTAATGTGACGGGGATTGTATTCTAATTACAGAATACTAATGACGTGATTTAATTGCCATTTTTATAGCTTTTATTTGTAGGAAATTCTCTTCAAAGGGAAAGAAAAAAATCAGAACTATGATGGACTCTACGACTCTAAATGGCAAAAGTTGTAAATTTTTGTAAAGGCAATGGCTTTTATTTTGTTTAACCAAAAATAGAGACAAATTTTCTCTCAGAATTGGCCCCTGCCTTTAATCGTATTTCGCGCGCCAACTCTGACATTAAATTGGCGGCTCCAATTCAAAGACTGTACTTAACCCTAAATCACCGAAGTCGAGCTCTTTAATGTTTTTATCAGTAGAATACGGACACTGAAGCAATCACGGGGAAGAGAAGAGGAGAAGAAACGGAGAGATGTCTATTCACAGACGTTTCTGGCTCGAAAGGGCCTACTGGGGACAGTGTGGTGTGCCGCTCACCTTCAGCACCGCCTCAAGAAGTCTCACTACACCGCAACAAATATTCCATCCACTGTCGGTCCGTTTTCTCGCTGATTCTTTTGCTTATTGAATCTGTATATGTGTTTTGGTTTGTCTAATTGTTTAAAATTTGTGCCTTGATTAATTTTACTGCATTTTGAAATTTTAGGAGAAAAACAGCAATTTTTGTTCATTGTGCTCGCATTTGGACCCATTTTTGTTATCCCTTATTCTTGCTAATTATTTTTTATTTATTATATCTATTTTTGTGATTGACCATGGCATTCCGCCTACATTTATGTTTCTGTCTTGTTTCGTCTAATGGTTTAAATTTTGTTCTTGACGATTATTCTACTGCATCATGAAATTCACCAAAAAAAAAGGAGCAATTTTGTTCAGATTGGAAGAAACAATGTGTTAAAGTGGGAATGTTTTGATGATGTTTCTGATTATTGGTGATAACTGGTATGTTTCAGATCGCATAATGTTTCCAGAAGTCCCCATTGCTTTGAGAATGTCAGGGAACCTTCTGCTAGGTGTGGTTTGGATATACTCGAAGAAAGTTGACTATCTTTATCATGACTGTAATGTTATCTTGATTAGCTTGAGAAAGGCTTTTTCTACTGTTAATGTTAATTTGCCTGAGGATGCATCCCACTCACCAGTTGATACTGTTACTTTGTCTGAAAAATTCAATCTTGATGCCCTGGATCTTGATGATTATATTCTTGATGATGGGTATGATAATCATCATGGGAGTCAGGAGGATATCACACTTGCAGGTCATTTATTCATTTTATTTTGTCTATATTTTGCTTATTTTAGTTTTTAATCTTTTATTATTGTTGTTGTTGTTGTTGTTATTTTGAATGATGCATTCACATTGGTTAACATTTATATTTTGCTAATTTTCAGATCAAATTCCTGCTGGGAGATATATCTATGTTGCCATTACGTTTGATGAGGTTAAATGTTTTCTTCGTGTGTTTTATAGCATGTTGCATTATCTTTTGTATTTATGGTTTGAATTTGAGGAATTGGAATTGCATCACACTGATGGAAACTTAAATGGACGTTTAGGAAATTATGATGGATTTGCCACACCGGGAAGAGGTTCCTGTGTCAGGGGTCAGAGAAACGGAGTATGTCTCAAGCTCATTTTGAATTCCCTATTGTGGATTACTTTGATTTGTTTATATTTCTTGGAACCAGTTTGATGATTGTTGTTCTATAATTACAGCATTCTGTGCAGGCCTCCATCTGGTGCTGATGTGGGTTTTCAAGAACTTGATCCAAGTAATCAGACAGGAGAGCTTAATGTGAATGTTGATGTTCAAGTTCCTGGTGTAAGTGATCAGAGAACTACCTACTCTGACTGAGGAGTTTCAAGATACAGGTGCAAGTAATCAGACAGAAGTACTTGGGGGAACGATGGATTATCAAGAACCTGGTCTGAGCAACCAGATGGAAGTTCTAAATCCAAGGCTTACTGGTGACACTTCTCCTCAAAACTTTCCAGAAATTGAAATTATACGTGATGCTGACTGTAATTTTAGTGCTGTAAACCTGCCTCTACTCTTTCCAGATCTTGGAAATCATAGAACTGGGCCAGTTGGATCTTCAGACCAATTATTTAATGAGAAGGAAACTCATACTCCAACTTTGGAGGATCTATTAGCTTCTGGAGGGCAGTCCTTACAGTTTCAGCAACATTCAGAACCACCAGCTTCTGCTTTTTCACGAGAGGCTCCAGAAGTTTTTGATACACATATTTCCTTAGGTAGGTGCTTTTTTTTTAATTATCATAGTGTAATGCATGGAATGTATGGTTCACCAGCGCTCATCTTCTTTTGCTTTAGAATGATACCTCTTGTTTTATGTTTGTCTTGCGGTTTTAGGTCATTCGTCTCCTGCCATTCATCTCCTGCACTGGCCATCCTATCAACTCCCCCTTTACAGCCGCAAAAATGAAGAAAGCGGAAGAGAAATCTTTTTGATAAGTCCATAGTGTTGCCCAATAAGTAAGATTGACCACAAAATTCATGTTGTTCTTATCATATAATTCATATTGATCCTTTGCTTCTTTTTGTACCAGTTAGTGATGCAAGGATGTGGACAGGTTTATGAAGAAGGCTTGAAGATTCTAGTGATCTATTATGAAAAAGAGAAATATCCCAATCTCTGCTTTGGGGATGTGGAAGTTCAACAACAGGCTAAGAAAAGAGCAAGTTTTTCATGAGCCTTTAGTAACTGGTGAGTAAGCCTCCTTTGCAATATTCTACTTCTGCTCATTTCCAGGTTAAGTAATTGGTTTTACTGAAAATATTGGTGTGTGCCCATCTGCAGGGTTGTGTGGAGATATCTGTATTATTTTCAAAAAGGACTATATTGCAACCAATCCCCATTTGATTGCCACAGAGGAAGCTGCTGCAGAGCCTGTGATTGAAAAATCTCCTGCTCCTGTGACTGAAACTATCCCAGAGCATAGTGCTGTCCAATCTCCTGCTCATGCAACTGAAACTATCCCAGAGCCCAGTACAGTCCAGTCTCCTACTCGTGCGACTGAAACTATTCCAGAGCCTCTGAGTGAAACTATCCAAGGGCCTAGGGTTGCAGAATCTCATGTTCCAGCGCCTGAAATTGATATGGAAATTGAACAACTTAGATATGATGAAAGCAACATTGGCAATTTTAATTTGCCTGAATTTATTTCTTCTCCAGCTAGAGATGTGCATTCTCTTTTTAGAAGAGATGACCTGACTTCTTTCTCACCTAAAAGTTTAGGAACAACAATTGGGTCGTCTGCACTACCCACACCAGATGTTGCAGCAGCAATTGGAACTCATGATTTGGAGCTTGGAACACCAGAGACACTTTCAGGAGAGTGGCTTGGTCTTCAGTCCACTGGACTGTCAAGTATACCCGTGTTGATAAATTCTGCAGAAGCAGAAGTAAGTTCTTTTTTGTTTATTCAATCATCCCTTTTGACTTAACTTCTCTCCTTACTGGGTTTGCATGGAACCTTTTTTGGTCATGATGGATTTACTTAATTTCTCCACATATACACATACTTTGGATGCTTACCTGTCATTTCTTTGATATTTGGTTATACATGATATAGTGAGACTTATAACTCATGCATCGAGATTCTTCCTTGCATCGTCTTATCTTTCTGGTAAACTAGCTAAACAGTTAATTAATTACACTTCTGATTCTGTGAACTGAAATGCTGTAGGATCTTTCATTTCTGGAGGCAGATAACAATACACCAGCAGGTATGCCAAGTCAGAATTTAAGTTTTATTTTCAGTATTCTATAAAATTTGGGTGATGTGCTATTCTTGGGTTTTTCAATGTCATTTAAAAGATAATGAAGGGGGAATTCTTCGATATTCATAATTTTCTTATGGGAAATATGTAACATTTTTGTTTATAATAATGAAGGGGAAATTCTTTGATATTCATAATTTTCTTATGGTAAATATATAACATTTTTGTTTATAGCAGGATCCCAATCAAGTCAAGGAGTTGAGACATTGTCTGTAAGCACCAGGTAAGGCCATTTAATCCTTTCAAATTTACTAAACTTTGTTTTTAGTGGATTATTACGTTTAATGGCATGTTAATTGATTTCATCTTATTGTTTTGCAGGGCTGTGGCACGATATCTTAAAAGGCATCCTCCTATTAACCCAGTCTCGGAAGGCCCATCTGGCCATCTTAGTTTGAGCAAGATCTTAGAAGGAAAAACAAGAAAATTATGTGCTCGAATGTTCTTGAGACATTGGTAAGTGTTTCAAGCACTCTGTTTAACTAAATAATTTTGTTAAATAATTGTCTTGAAGAGTATTGTTGAAAATGTGACTTTTCCAGACAATTACAGGTTTTGAAGAGTCACGGACTTATTGATTTGCAACAAGAGCAGCCCTATGGTGATATTACTTTGAAGTTGAATCCTATGCTTTCAAAAGCTGTTAGATGAGGTTTTATACTAGTCATCCAAAGAGCTTGGTGGCCTTCATTTGTACATAGGTATTATCTACTTTTGTGATTCTCTATGTTTTTCTAATTCTTACGTGTGGTAAACTCTGTATCTTACAATGGCATTTGATGAATGCAGTTGAGTTGCTGAGTGGATTGTAAAGAAGAAAAAACAGATTGTTGCGTCTGTTGGTAGGGGCACAGCAAATTTTGAAGGTTTTATACTGTCCGCAATGTCAATAGGGCTTCTCAATATCCTGCTAAATCATCGTGTGCATGGTTGTACAAAAAATTTTGTAGCATTTTGTAGAAATGCTTACTCTTAGATTATTTAGGATGCTAAGATTAGAGTTGATTTAATGTAGTCTACAGTGTAGAGCTAAATTATTGTAATTATCAATCGTTCTTTGGTTCTTTTCGGTGTTTAAACATTCCCTTTGGTCAATTACAAGCCCAGTTTTGCTCTTATTGCTTATTTATTAATAGCTTCTAACAATAATGTGGTTGCTAATGCTCTGTACTTCCTTCTGTCAACCAATACTCTCAAACCAATATTATGCATTGATTTATATCTCAAATGCAAAGTTACTCAGAAGAGATTTTATGCTTCTGGCTACTAGAGTTGGGCATTATTAACCAGCTTTAACAAGATGCATGTCAAACTGGCAAAATGTCAAGATAAGGCTAAAACCATATAGGACTATCATGCATCTTGCAGATGGGAAATTCTTAAGAACTTAATTGGAAGAAAGAAGGGCTCTGATTTTGTGCTCGAGATGGGCTTCATTGTCTTCAAGGCGACCTTTGATTGTGTCATTCTCCCAGCGGACGAGTGTTGGAACTCCAGTGAGTTTGAACCTGGAGTCCACCCTCCATGTGTGCTGGGGATTCCTCCATGTCGGTCTATCTCCAACATAAGCTTGCAGAAGTGCTATATCATCTGGTGATGCTTCCAGAGTTCTGTATATTACAGGTTCGGCTCTCACACAATCTAAATCAGTGCATGGGTTAAAGAAAACATGTAAGTTTATTGCTAATAGCTGAGATGGGATCACAAATAACCCTACAGCATATGGAACAGATATCATAGAAAGTAGGGATTATTACACTATTATTTTACCAAATCAAACTATTGTACCAGCTTCCTCTAGTTTGCTTTCATACAATCTTACAGTTGGCTTACTCTATATTCAATGAAATTTGTTCCATGAATGTATTGAAAACTTCAAACCAAGGATATTACTGCTAGTGAATCTTTCCCACCATCCAGAGTCTTCAAACATTTCATCTTATTCCAATGAAATCATTCTACAACCACAATTATCAAAAGCTTTCCGTTGAACCCATTATTTCGTATCCCCACACTCCACAGGATTAGAAGAACAAAATAATACAAACACACCGACGCGCGCACACACACAGTCAAATCTTTCAATCATAATTGATTTCACTTGTGTACGGTCTCTCTGTTGCACTCTTTACTGCAGCTACTGGTTAATCACTAAACATTAACTGGTCATTTCTCTTCTTCTCCGTGTGCACAGCCTGACAGCCAATATATGCGAGCCTTTATTCAAACGTTGGAAAAACTTAAAAGCTTCAATACAAGAGTCTTTACCTTAATTGGAAGGTTGAATTTCCCAGTATGTCTTCATTATATATACAAACATCAACACAGTTCACACATTCAATGTCCGAATACATATTCATCACAAGCCAGCATAATTCATAACGAAAACTATGTAGAAATCCGAATCGAGCAGCTAACGCATCAAATATTCACGAGTGTGCAAATTTTATCGACTTTCAGAACATACATAACTCCCACGAACAGTTGCCAAAACTAAAACACAAGTCACGAATAAAAAAATTGACGAAAACCCTAAAACCGAACCCAAAAAATTGCAGGAGAAAAAAAACGCAAATTTCACAAGAAATCTATTCTGGGTATGCTTATGCTTCAACCATATAAATATAATAGATGCATAAAAGTCTATGGACACAAACCAGGGCACCAGCTGAGAGAAGTAGAGGGATCTTTGTCAGCCAAGAAGAGAATGAAATTGGCTTTGTACTTGGGTGCTTCTGACCTGAACTTTTCAAAGACATCGTTGAAGCTTGAGACAGTTGCGTCTGATAACTTGAGTGGCATTTTCAGGTTTTCAAGGGCAAGTCCAGAGAAGTCAGATAAAAGTGAAGTTTGCTTCTTTAGGTGAATCTTTTACACAGTAATCTGGGGCAGACCCGTAAGTGTTCAAATTCCTGAAAGGTCCTTGCGCCTGTGAGAGATTTTGCACAATAATAACATTTGAGTCCCTGAACTTTTATATTTCTTAAATAAAAACATAATTTATCTATTTATATTAAACAAGTTCTTACAACAACTTTTGAGGGATTTAAGTTATATATTTTCTTAAATAAATATATAATTAAAATAAAATTTGAATTATTTTTATAGTGTTTTATCTCATGAATTCTTTTCAAGCTCCCATATTTATAATTCATACTTCATGCAGAAATCGAGAGTCATATGTGTAATATGACACCTACCAGTCTTCAACAGCACCTGGCCCTGAATATCAAAGTTCTGACATTACCGACTAGAGTAGAAGGTCAAGACATGACTCAAGACCGAGAAAGAGTGTGATCTATAACTACAAGCTAGCGAGCCAGGTGGAAGATGTCGATATTTGTGGTTGAGTTGCTTGGTTTTGGACATCGTCAATAGCAGCAGCCTTCTTTGGAAGATGAAGGAAAAGATAGGATCTGATCTTTAATCAATTTTCTAGCTCAGTAAGTTCATTGACTTGGATCTACTGTTATTTCTCTCCACAGTAGCAGTAAATCAGTTTGTATATTCATCAATCGTCCTTATTTCTCATTACTCACACCAACTAGTATAGCAGTATTAATTCTTCCTCTTCCTTATTCACAGATCAACAAAGATTTATACAATGGCTTTCTTTTCCGCTTTCTTAGCAGGAGAAAAAGCCCAAGAATCCTCATTTTTCCATAGCATAACCTAAAGGAGCATGAGTCATATATTCTGCAGAGCATCGTTCTTGCCAAGTTTGTATGTCTTTTTCTAAGCTACTCACCGAAAGGGAATTTCCCACATCCCTTTCGAGTGTCGAAATGATAATGGTTCTGATTCCGTTCATCACAACCACGGATGAAAGATTCTTCGAAAAGTTAAAGGACGCACCATGTTTCATGCAAAAGCCTCGAATTTGAAAGATTCTTCTAGTTCTTCAGAGAAGAAATCCAAAAGCAAATCGTCTGTCTAATAAAGCTCTAACCGTAGTTTCGTACTTCCCTGATAATTCTTGCCTGTCTCGCTTGTCTTAATATAAGTTTTATACTACTGAATATTATCCGAATGCCAGATACAAATTTGCATTCTGTGTCTTTGATGAATTAAGGAAGCCATGCATCTTTGGTTCAGCACGAATCCAAATCTTGCAGTGCATATCTGATTACAGCTGGGTTGTGCTCGATAATGAAAAATTAATTCAAGGATTGATATTATCCGATGACCATGCTACTTGACTCAGTTAATTATTTCCCTTTTATTAATGGTTCAATCAAAAAAGCAGCCACTTTGTAAACGCAGTATGACCAAATTAAGAGAGTGATCTACAGCTACAAGCGAGGCAGCAGGTGGATGTTTATATTGCAATACATGTACAGCATGACGAAAGTACTTTGATTTTGACCATTTAAATAATGTAGAAACCAAAGTTAATTAATTTAGTTTAATGATCAATGTGGTCTGTTTTTATTTGCTGTTATTATGGTCAAAATATAGAAGCCACGAGTATCAATTAAGACCAAGCAGCAGACCCTATTATTAAGACAAGACAACACTTTTTTTTTGTTGTTTCTTTAATATCTAAAATCAGTCGCGTCTTCCACTTCAATTTCCTTGCTCAGGGAGTTCATTATCGGATTAATTTCTCACCGCATTATCTTTAAATAGCTCAGTATACATGTTGATTCGTCGTGTATACTTCAATATCTCATCGTTCATACCCACTACAAGCAACCCACAAGAGCAGGATTCTGCTGTATTGATTCTTCCTTTACCTAAATATAATGTCTTTCTTTTCTCTGGTTTCCAGTTGCTTCATGCCATCTTCATCGTCGCGCGTCTTCCGATGATGCAAAATTAAAAGCCTCAATTGTTAAAGATTCTTCTCCGGAGAAGAAGCTCAAATCAAATCATCTAAGGCTAAGGCTCCAATTGTGGTTTCTTACTTCCCGGGTTATTCTCACATGTCTCGCGTGTAGTATGTAACGGTATATCCCGTTCGAGCTGGCCAGATAATTAAATTTAATTGCACCCTGTTATGAAATTATAAAACATCTTTGGTTCAGCGACTGCCAGCTGAATCCAAGTGCTTGCATCCCAATGCTGCAGAGAAAAGAACTATGGCCGCAAAAATTCAAGCAGTGAGAAAGGGTAAAGCATCAACAATGGTGATCTCATGACGCACAATAATTCTGCCGCGAAACATGCCCCCTTGTGTAATTTTTGTTCCTATTTTATAGGACCATAAGTTCGACAAATATCAGCTAAATTTCCCAAGGAATCTGTGCTCAGTCCCCACAATATGGCTCTCGTCACTATTGCTTTATAATCTTGTATCTTAGCCACCCATGTTTTTCTTTAGAGCACATTACAATTATGTTAGTATTTTTTGTTTCTCCTTTGGTATTATATGATATGATGATTTAAAATTGAAAAATATTAAATTGGATGTATTCATTAATAATGTAAGAATGAGTAATATATCGGTCTTGGACGGTGGAAATCGGACGTATATGGTCAAATACTACTAGAACGTTCTTTCTAATGCATATGATTATTTGAAATACATGCAATTGTAAATTTAATTTTATAAACAAACGATTCATTACTGGATTCCAGTGCTTATCATCTATTTTAATTTAGAAACTATCAGAATATGATCAAGGCAATCTTCCTTTCCATTTTTAGACGACGATTGCAGCAGCTCTAGGGCAACAAGAAGATTTAGATCTCTGGGAGCTCCAATTCTAGTTCCTTAACTTAATAATCCTTAGCCCTTTCGCTTAATACTTTAGCCATGTTCTTTCTTTCTTTCTTGGTCATTGTCTCGGATCTTTATCTGTCTGTGACTAAAGGTAGGCTACTTCGTGCCCGACCAATTAAGCAGGAGGTCTAATTTGCAATTTCTACGGATGTATCTGGAAATCGCAGTGCTCAATGACACGCTATTCAACGTAGACTTGGTCAAAAGCAGCCATAAACCAATAATGATATTCAAGTCTTCTTCGCTTAGCAAGCCAATTAGAAACAACCCTTATCACACTACAGAGATAGACAAGTTCGTTTACTTAACACGTGTAGAAATTTGGTCTCGGGGATTAGATAAAGGAGATTATATCTTCACAAAATGTTCGTGCATTTGTGTTAAAGACGGCTGATACTCGGCAGTTGGACTAAACTTCGTCAAAGCAGTAGGGCCACAGAACAATATTTAATGTCGTCGTGGCCTTCTTGAAAGATGCAGTGACGAAGACACGAAAATTGTGTTGCACGATCCGGTTGGGTCTTTTGCTTGCACATCAAGTTCATTGACTTCGATCCATTGCTCTAGCGACATGCAACTAATCTTCCTCTTTTGTTAATTCGTCGTCCTCTCTATTCAATCATCAATTTTTCACTTACTTTAACCCCATAAACAACCCACAAACGCAAAGCATTCTTCCCTCTTTCTTGAATCACCAACTTCTTAATTATAAGCTAAGGCACAGGAGCAGGTTAAATATTGATTTACATATAATGGTTTTCTTCTCTGTAATCTCCAATTGTTTGATGCGGCCCTCGTCGTCGTCGTCGAGAGTCTCCAATGATCCAAAAGCCTCAAACTTGAAAGATTCTTCTTCGGAGAAGAAACCCAAAGGCAAATCATCAAAAGCCCCAGTTGTGGTTTCTTACTTCCCTGTTAATTCTCACATGTCTGGCTTGTAGGAAAGAGTTTATATATTGCACAATCCCAGCTGCCTTGATAAATTAGCATGCTGTGAAGTGAAGTGATAATTTTATGAAGCATACATAATCTTTGGATCAGACCGAACCAAATCAAGCCGTGAATTTGAGTTCCGCTGAGAGGTGATCGATTATGGAAAATTCAAGAGTGACCTAATCGTTACCACATCAAAGTGTAGTGTTCTTGTGCACTTAATTCTTTGTAATTCCAAGATACATATCATCTAATTAATTTGTTCTTTATATAAATATATATTTTGTGTGAATTTTCTTCTGTACAAAACGCTCGTTTTACGCTATGTAATCTTCCTGCATTAATGTATACATAAATTTTGTAAATACAATCAACCCTTTCTTAATTCATTGACACCACAGCTTTTGCGTCACTTCAATTCATTTTTAAAATAAACATGATGTGTATACGCAAACAGAATGAGAAAAATGAAATAGCCGCTTTTGCAGTATCCATGCAACCTGGAGTCCCAGCACAAAAAAGCTAACACATATGTATCTTAATATTGTAATCTTTTCGAAGTGGAGAAATTAAAATAAATCTTCTCCTTGATTTTCAGACTTGACTCAGTTAATTAATTGCTTTCTTTTAACTATACATATTGTCCAATTAAAGTGGTGGCGTACCAAAGGGGGAGAGATATACAATCATTTGCTGGCCGGTGGAAGATGTTGATATTAATTTCAATTCAGGATGACAGAAAATATGCTGCTTGAGAAATGTCTTACAGAACAAAGTTTAGTCAACGGTGTGTGTTGTGCTGTGCTGTATTGATTTGAAACGTGGATAAAGTTCCAAGAAAATTGCTCCACCTTGGTAGGCAACTTCAAGCATGTGTGACCTGCCAAAGCAAGCAAAGCAACAGCCGCCGCGTAAAATGCCACGGGATCATCTTGAAAAATCAACTCTTTCTTTGCTTGTTGGGCAAGTTCATTGACCTGGATCCCTTATTATTTCTTACTACCTGTCCTGTCTATAAATAACTCAGCATCCATCTTGTTAAATTCATCATACTCCAATTCCAATATCTCTTCTTTTTGTTCTCGCGCCAACTAACCATATCCCCCAAGAGTTAGCGCGAGCAATAACGCTTCCACTTCCTGATACATATCTATCACCAATAATGGCTTTCTTTTCTGTCATTTCCAGTTGTTTCATGCCGTCGTCGTCGTCGAGAGTCTCCGATGATGCAAAATTTAAAGTCTCAAATGTGAAAAATTCTTCTTCGGAGGAGAAGCCCAGAAGCAAATCATCCAAGGCTAAAGCTCCAATTGTGGTTTCTTACTTCCCCGTTAGTTCTTACATGTCTCGCTTGTAGTACGTTAATTATATCAATTCGTGAAGCTTAATTTATTGGTTCGGCCTCAACCTGATTCTATCAAGCAGCTATCACTGCATGCACCGGCCAACTGCTTGCTGAGAAGTAGGCAATAAAATATCCAAGGCAAATTAAGTTCAAGGAGTGAAAACTGGCGCAGCATCAATTACATAAATCTATGGTGATCCTCATGAAAGAAGAAGAAGAAGAAGAAGAAGTGTATTCTTAGCACATATTTCTAAGAAGACGTGTATTATCCCTAATATATTCTTTAAAGTATAAATTTTTAGTGAATCTTATGCTGTACAGAGAACTCGTTTATGTAGCCAACCATAGACTGTTCTCACTCTACTTGCTCTTTACTCGGAGATATGTTCGTCAGAGAGATTAAACTTACTTATTAATATTTAACACCTTATGATTTTATTTCATAAAAAAACTAACACGAACTGCCTTTAAAGCATAGCTATGACAAAATGAACTTGTTAAAACAATTCCATATCCAAAAGACTTGAAAAGGCGACTATAAATCTCAATAATTAGTGGTACATAGACCATGTCAGCCAAAGGTCGAAAGGAATACGTCCTCGGTCGCCAAGATACTCATGGTTCTCCTCACTATTGCTTTTCAATCTTGTATGCCAGCTACACAAAACATTAAAAAGAAAAGAAAATAACTACGTTTTTGTTTCTCCTGTGATGTATATGATCATGTAACGTTGTTAGTGTAAGCATGCACATATATGTGGGCATGTACATATACACACGCGTACAGAATTGGGTCTAGAATTACCCGCATAACCCTACAAAATTAACATGAATCATCGGCCTTAGACGGTAGAAATCAGACATGGATAAGCACTGCCTCAAACTAGTGACTATTTTAAATATCTGTATAGTTATTATCTCATCTCTGACCCTATAAATAAATGAATCATCATTGAATTCCTGCACTTATCATCTATTTTAGCAACTATCATAATATGAGTAAGGCATTAATCTTCTTTGCCATTTCTATTTGTTTCATGTCTAAATCACAGTCACGGGTATCCGATCGATGACGACGATGGCAACAACCTAGCTCTAGGGCAAAAGAAGATCAACACCTGTGGCTGCTCCAATTCTTGTTCCTCAATTACTTTCTCGACAATTCTCAGCCCTCTCGCTTAATGAGTTAGAAAATCTCTTTACATGATAGAATATTCTGCCTTTATTATTAAGTCATTTCAGACTAGAGTATCGTTTATTAGTAACCATTCTGCGGTTACTAATGTTTATTAATTTAATTCGTAGGCCGATTTGTTCGCTTCCGGTCAACAAATGAGAAATGTTTCTGTCATCCCAGCTGGCTTAGGATGCTAAACACTCATCTGTCGTGTTGGATTTGTGCATGTGGGCCACATGTTCCTTATTCTAGGACCACCGTTGTAAAATTTTCTGATGTGTCTACCCTTCCATCTTTACACCTATTAACACCGTTAACTCTAATCTTTCTATACCAGTTAGTTTTTAAACACCCACTCTCCTACTTCATAACAACTTAACTCCAGGCTTTAATGAAAACCTGAAAAGACGAAGAAGAAGCTGAGGCCGTACTGCCGACAATCTCTCTGGGTAAAGTTAGGAAGGCAGTTGTAAATTGTAATTGAGAAGACAGTGGAAATCTGTAGTTTGCCGACAGTCCTTAAAGAAGTACACAATCCACTGAACTCATCCAACTCAACAAAGTACAGACTGCAGTACATGGCCACACTGTGCCTAGCACTAGCAGCAACCATTAATATTGCTTCAATGTCAGTTTGTTTCTCTCCCCCACAATCGTTCATTAGCTAATTGAGCGGAGAGATGACCATGCATGGATGTACATGCAGTACTACACATTCATACATGATCTGTGTATGTACGTACAGTACATGTACATAAATATGCATAGGTATGGGAACTATCTATGTCGACATGAGCCATGAATGTCAATTGTAATATAATAGAATTTGCATGGTGCATGCATGCAGCGGTTTATATATAAAAAAAAGACAAAAATAAAAAAGCATCTAATTGATTGAGAACTGACTTGTTTTTGTTCATGGGGTAGATGAGAATGGGGCCATTTGTTTTATTGCCCAATATGCCCTTAAAAACGCCCTTATCGAATTCAGCAATCCTTGACTTGGGGACAAACAGGTTAAGCCAAGGGTGTGGCACATCCCACACACCCTTGGACCGAAGGTTCAACTCAGCCTTGTGAACCCGGTCCAAGAATTCCTCGTAAAGCAGATCAGTTGTGAAAGCTGATGTAGGCATAAAATTCAATTTCTTCATCAGAGACTTTACTTCCTGCTAGAAACAGAACCAGTGAGTACACCGTGTGTGTGTGTGTGTTGTCATTATAATAAACATCAATCAAAGTACACAAAAAGAAAAGCTGCTAACAAAGAGGTGCTTTTGTCAGGATAAGTTCGATTCCAATCATATTTTAATTAACTCAAAGAAAGATAATTAATTAGAAGAGAATAATTAGGTGGGTAGACCATGGACGGCTTAGATTGAGCAATACTTTAATGTAAACAATACTAATAAACAATGAATAAAGTCGCATTCCTATTTAGTATGAGATGGGATGATAGATTACAGAAGATTTTCCTTGTTTTCTAGTGTGTATTCTATTAGGTTTAATGGTGTATGTATATCATTGTTTTAAGAGTAAATTTCGATAATGTAAAGCCTTTAGAACAAACCCAATTTGTTTGAATATGAACAATAATACAAGGGAGGACAACGATGCTTATAGAATGTTCTAATAAATGAAGCTAAAATGCTAAATAATACACAGTGAGAACCCTCTTCTATGGAAAATGACTTTTAACAGCCGTTCTAACGACTTTTGATTAGGTAAGAGAATGAATAAATTAGAGGAAAGCTCGTTGTTCAAATGCAGCTCGCATGTGTCATTTATAGTAACTAAGACAGTAAGTAAATTCTTTAATGGAGCACGCCAAATGATACCGTAGAGTACTGTGCTTGTTGCTGCCTTTCAGTTGTTTACATACTCCTGTTAATAAAAATTAGCAGTAGCAGACGTACCTGATCGATGATATCAGTAGAAGTGGATTCATCGTAATTTTTGGTGATCTCCAAGCAGTATAAAACTGCCCCGTCAGTGTTAAGTGAGCTCATTTTGACAGGGTTACGAGGGGAGAAGAAAGAAGACCTCCAAGTGTTAGTGAGACCGTCGTTTACAATCACAAAACCCTCAACATAATCGAATTTTTGGCTAGCGGGTCGTGCATGCAGAGAGATGAGATATTCTTGGTCTCTGGTAAAAGCTGAAAAATCGGAATACAATACTCGGATCCATCTCACCTACATCAATGAAAAAACAAACAGAGGCCCGAAAAGAGAGAAAGAGACAACGTTAGCTAGAGATCATAGCAAAAGTAAGAGATGTCAACAATCGTGCCAGCTTTAGCACAACCGTTTTGAATGAGTTTAAAAGCCTCTGAAATGGACCCCCAACTTGTTAACTTTTATGTGTCATGATATGATTCTTTCTTTTTAGGTTTCTTCATTAATCAATGCTAGGAATTTTTGTTTACTTGTGTGTCCAACCAAAACCCATTTTAAACAAGGGAAAAGGACTTTAATAGAGAGAGAAATATATACCCTTTTGGGCGCTGGTTCAAGAGCAATTCTGGCTCTGGTTATGATTCCAAATTGACCTAGACCACCAAGAGCAGCATGGTACAACTCCGAATTCTTTTCTTCTGAACATGTCAAGAGCTCTCCTTTACCTGTAATTGCCAGAAATAGATAGTTATAAGGTGAGAAAGAATGGTAGCATTGTTCAACTTAAACTATGAATCCTCATTTGGTAAACCCACCAAAACTATCATACATGAAGGTATAATTAAGTGCCAATTGCCAACACCCAAGTGAAATTTTGAAAAGAAAGTGAAGAAACTGCTGGAAAAAAAATATATGAAAGTAAAGCAAAAGAAAAAAAGAACTATACCGAAATACTGTACATGATTCCGAAGACAAAACCGTCTTATCAACCCATGATATAAAAATAATATGCAAGGATGAAAGTTAGGCAAATCAACCAAAACCCACCAAAAGAAGGCGTTTAAAATCTCAAAAGCTGATCTCAAACTCTAGAAAATCCGCCCACACAAAGAATTTTAAAAGGAAAAAGAAAGTAATTACAGTAAAAAGAATATGTTGACACCGAAGACTAGTTTTAAGGAAAGACAGACACCATGCAAGAAAGAGAAGGGAACCTTTACCTGTAACAACGTCAAGTTCATGGACATTGCTAATCTGCGGACCGTGATGAAAAGCTTGCCCACTGATCCCAGCATTTGATAAAGTGCCACCCACAGAGAGGTACAAGTAATCAGTCCATGATTTTGGTGCAAGACCATGTTCTAGCGTAGTCTTTAACACTTGTATCCATAGCTCTCCACCCCACACGTCTACATATTTCTCCATCTCGTACACCTGAGGCAAAGCCGGCTTCCCGGAGCCAAATCGGCTTTCTTCTGCGTCGCTCATCTGAATCACAACCCCATTCGTTGCTTGTGCTTGCCCGTTTATGGAATGTCCATGACCCCTAGCGGAGACCGGTAACCCATGAGCCGACTCATAGGCTGTTTTAACCAACCGAGCTACGTCCTCGGCTGAGGCCGGGTGCAAAACTGCCCTCGGCTTGCTTTTTCCCAACATTCCAAAATCACCTGAAGCTGTCTCCACGTCGGATGGTTTGAAGCTAAGCTGACCGTCGACTCCGAGGAAGAAGAGCTCCGTGGGGTCCACGGCGAAACCCACGGTGAAGAATAATAATACGCATATTGCGAACATTAGAATAAACTTAGTAGCCATTATCGGTCACAAGAATCTTAGCAGTACAAATCAAAAACGTTTCCTTTTTGTGTTGCGAGAGAACAATTTATAAAGAATACGGAAGGAAGGGGAAGACGTACTTGCTGAAGGGACGCATTCGATAAAATGATTTTCTTCTGCTGCCCTTAGCCCTTTGCATCAACAGTTAATTGAAGGTTTCATTTGCACTTTCTAGGTAAGTGTGGGGGAATGTTGCAATATTCAATGACAAGTTAGTCTGGGTTTGGCCATTTGAAACAACAAACACAAGCGAATGGCTGTCGTTTTCAGGTTAGTGTAGTGCGCACTTGGTCAAAGTTAAGGAGCCATTTGAAAAAAAAACACAAAAAACAAATGATATCTAAATTTTTCTTGCTCAGCAAGAGAACGTATTCAAAAGAGACAACCTTATTTCTTTTGTATCTGACTGTAGGGATTGATAGAGAAGTTTAACAAAAAATTCTGTCCAAGTGCAAAGAATTACAAGTCAAAGCAGCAGCCACCACGAATCTACAGGAAGGTAAAGAGAACCATCCCCCAACCTGTGTAGAAAACAAAGGAAAAATACAAAAATGCTTCTTCTACTTGCTTGAACCATTGCTGCAGGATTGCTTTGATTACAAGCAATAACGAAAGCTACCAAATATATATGTAATATATATTCCCACTATATATACACCACAATCTCACTGAAAATTCATCCATCCATAGCTAAAAAGCTTATGTTCTCCAAAACAAACATCCCTACTGAGTCGAGCTAAAGAAAGAGATTGAATCTTGCAGTTAAAAATATGTCTCTTTTTCCGGCATTTTTCCGCTGTTTCACGCCTGCTTCTTCATTGTCATCGAGAGTGTCGAGTGACGACGGTGGCCTCGTCGTGAAAGAGAATCCATCCGAAAGCAAATCAAAATCCTCGGGAGCTCCAATACTCGTGCCTTACTTTCCCAACACTCCACACTTGGCTCGCCTGTAGAAGACGATCAAGCAAAACGTTTGATACGACCCAATAAACAATCTGCTCTGTATTTGTTTATTTACAATTTAAATACAAATCCATAGACTTGTGATGCATTGTTGATCTTATAATTAATGGGCTATGGGCCCAACAGGCTACAGGCAAACCATGTCCAGTTAAACTTTTCTGATTTACAAAAATATTTAATGGCTGAACATGTTATGCAAACGGTGTCCCGTAGGAAGTTAATTCCTGGGTCGGAGCCCACAGCAAATCCAATAGGTCCATAATGGGCTTGAACGCTCATCTAAACACCCACGCCGCCTCCAATTTGACTGCTCCTTTCCCTAATGTAATGGTTAATGCGAGAGGGAAGGAGTCGTCCAAATCTTCAAAAGAAGACGTCCCTCGCTAAAAAGGCATTTGCCTTCTCGGTTTGCTCAAAAGTACACAATACAACTCAAAATCGAACACGGCTTCTCTACGTTTCTATGTATGTAGACGCATGTAAAATCTTTATTCTGTCACACGAGCTGGAGCTGAAACTGAAACAGAAATGGCAGTTGCTTACAAACTCTCCATCTCTTCTTTCACTTCTTCTCTGTCGTCTGCTAATGCCAAACAGTTCAATCCCATAAACCGACAATCCATTCTTTGTTCTTTACACTTTAACATCGCCTCTTCTTCCTCTTCTTTTTCTTCTACTTCTTCGCCGTTTACTGAGAAACACTCATTAGAAAGATACCGAAGAGACCAATGGATTTACAATAACCAGCAACAAAATCGACGGGAGCCCACCTCATGTTCTGTTTCTTTAGACGAAGAGTCTATTAGACTAAACGACATCGCGTCGCAGCTGCCGGAATTGAAGAAGCTGCTTCAGGTGTTGAGAGAGAAGAGGGAAGAGAAGTGCGCTGACGGTACAGGTGAAAAATGTGGGCCAGGGAATGTGTACTTGGTGGGAACAGGACCCGGTGATCCTGAACTGTTGACTTTAAAGGCGATGAGAGTGATACAAAAAGCTGATCTATTGTTGTATGATAGATTGGTCTCGAATGATGTACTTGATTTGGTTGGTCCAAATGCTAGACTTCTGTACGTCGGCAAGACTGCTGGATACCACAGCAGAACCCAGGTAAAAATTTTTACTTTTTCGAAAATGAAAAATTAGTTTAAGTTCTGCTTGTATATAGTATGTTTAGATTGGGGTTTCCATATTCTTTTGAATTTGCGGTTGGGTTTCTGTTGTGGATTTGTTTTTCTCTGAATTGAATCTTTTTGGAGACTTGTTAAGGCGGGCGTTTGAGTTATTTCTTTTTCTGAATATCGTCTCTTGTTATTGGACAAGTTTTCTTAGATTTTGTGAGTTGAATGATTGGAAATTTTGTTAACTTTCCGCTGGGTTTGTGATGTGATTCAAAAATTTGTATGAATTGGGCTTTCAAAGATTATTTACTTCTTGTTATACTTAGAGTTTCCCTCTATGTTGGTGTAAGATTGAGAGGGGAAAAAATCAATTTTTATTGGTGTCCTTACAGGAGGAAATACACGCACTACTTCTGAGTTTTGCTGAAGCTGGAGCTACAGTTGTGAGACTTAAAGGAGGTGATCCACTGGTGAGCTTGCTTCTTGAGTGTTACAAATTATTGAAATCTAACATAATCAGCTTAGAGTTGAAATGTTGATACTTAGTAAAACTTCATGTTAAATATTTATGTTTGAACATTTAGGTATTTGGGCGGGGGGGAGAAGAGATGGATTTTCTGCAACAGCAAGGAATTCAAGTGAAGGTTATCCCAGGTATATAACTCCCAGCGGCACCCCCTCCCACACGGCCCCTCCTTCTCCCAATTCTGACGGCTTTCTTCTCATTTTATTGCTACTATATTCAGCTCATCTTAGTGATTCTCCTTATAAGCAAATGAAGCATTTTTGTTGTGCAATGGTTTGATCGCTGCAGTGGTTGTTTTGCAGGCATCACTGCTGCCTCAGGGATAGCTGCGGAACTAGGAATTCCACTAACTCATCGTGGTGTTGCATATAGTGTTAGATTTCTCACAGGGCACTCTAGGAAAGGGGGAACAGATCCTCTATTTGTTGCTGAAAATGCAGCTGACCCTGATTCTACCTTGGTTGTTTATATGGGTTTATCAACTCTCCCTTCTATAGCCATGAAGTTGATGCATCATGGTCTGCCAACAAGTACTCCAGCTGCTGCAATTGAGAGAGGAACGACACCTCAACAGCGCATTGTAAGCACAATTCTCAGTTTCTGTGGTGTATTATACATGCATAGTCCAATGCATAATATGTGAGAATTTTCTTCAGTTAAAAGGAAGTTTTTTCGTTAACATCTATTTTTTTAACTCTTTTGTAGAGTGTGAAACTCATTGGCAGTAACAAAAGAGCTTTTGAAAAAAATGAATAACAAACGGTTGGCATTTGTTTCCTTTACAAGGATTAAAATGGATCTGTTTCTTTTTGATGTAGCTTCCAATTACTTCTTAAGTTATTAATTGAGTGCAATGATGTCATCTATAGAATTCAGATCCATGGAAATTAAGCATTGGAGTATTGTTGCATACACTTATTACTTTTTGCTTAACACTATTGAGCCTCAACACAAGGCAAAAACTTAAGGAATTACCTTTAGAGACTTATAAATAAATGAAGCATTTGCGTATCTTATCCTTGTATTGTTGCTTTCCCTGGTTTTTACATCCATTTGCAATCGTGCAGGTGTTTGCAGAACTGAATGATCTAGCCGATAAAATTGCATCCGCTGAATTGATATCTCCGACCTTGATCATCATTGGAAAAGTTGTTTCACTTTCTCCATTTTGGCCATATTCTTCTAAAGAAGCACCCTGTTTGGTCGAGACAAGTCATGTTGTCTGACAACATATTTTTTGCATTTAGACCTTACATTGGATCTATTCCAACAGGCAAGTTAAAAATGCTGTCATTGTGAGGTAATGTTAACAGTAATTGTGACTATTTTACTTTCATGTAATGTCCTGATTAAGTTTGAAAGTTTCACACTGGTAGAATAACTAAATGGTAGAGATTTTTTTTTCTCGGCTGACAAGAAGCTAAGAAGCAAACCCAACAAACTTCTTTGTTGGGTATGTTTGAGTGCGGGATGGTAGTAGCATTGCGATCATTGGGTAGAAAATTTTGCAATATGGGCCTGGTTTTGTAAGGCAGTTAATCAATGTACCTCTTGGGATTCTTTACCAATTTTGTAATTGTATGGTTCAATTTATCCAATAAAATTGTTTGGAATAAGTGCTGTTCATTGTCAAAATCTAAACTGGTATACTCATGTCGAAATTTTATCATTATCAATCCTCTGCAGATTTGTGCTGACCAAGCTAAGCAAGAAAATGACGGATAAGCTGGTGATTATGAGCTTTTTCACTTTGAAATGGAAATATTTTCGTAGATAGTTAATTTTGGAACATGTTTCCAATTGTAATCAATGTTAAAACTCAAGAAATATACAGTAATCTCAATCCACGCATGGATTGGATCCTTGTAGGATTTGGGTATAATATGGCCCCCTATCAACTTCGTGGAAAAGGAAAGAGTTGGTGTCCACACAATTCTTATAAAAATTCAAGCCCTTTTGTGGTTTTGTTTAATATTAAGACCTAAAATTAATAACAATGACAATAATAATAATAAGTTGTAGCATGGATTCGTTATCGGTCAATATTTCTTTCTTTTTCTGTATTATAGGTAACCGTTTTCATGTACTCTGTTTCTGTATGCTAAAAATTATCCAGTGGCAGCTACCAAAACAAGCATGAGAAACGAAAATTCACTGCATAAAAACTAATGGCCAAAAATTTGGCTCTTTCGATTGTTTTGAGAAAATATGGAAAATTAAACCTGCAACTTGATAGGGGTACAGGTCGGAGTTGGCGTGATTTGTTGGCAATGAAGCAGAGCATAGAGCAGGGACCAGTCATTGCAATATTGCATACTCATTTCAGTTTATTTTAAGATGTTTGCCACCATGTCAAGCTTTAGATTATTAATACCAGCCAACTAAGAAATATAAAAGGTGCTTATTTGTTTTGTGTCAATACACAATGAATACAAAGACATATACCTAAAATGACAGTATAAAATCTCAAACAATTCTCTCCTACGGGCATATGCATTTTTATGTTCAAACACCAGGAATACATGTGAGATTTACCTAAAATGATAATATAAAATTGAAAAGTTCTGTCATGCGTAGGACATCTGAATTTTTAAATATTTCTACAAACATAAATAAAGTAGGTGTGGCTCGGAAGCTTGCATTGTAAAAGCCAATAGAATCTATTCTCACAAATAAAAATTGAACCGCCATGAGTTTAAAAGCTGAATGTAATAGATCATGAAATCAAAAAAATTGCTTTTATTATAATGGTTTATACGTATGATTCTGTAGTACATCAATATCTTACAAGGAAGGACATGCAGAAACTATCATTGGTAAAAAAAAATCCTATATAAACAATTAAAGAATGGTATCCTATGGAATTTATATGCACAAATAAATTTTTAGTATACTTGCAAAAGGAGGCTTGCCGTGATTTTCTTCAAAATGGTTCTTGAAACTTGAAAGAACCTTGATTGCCCTGAAATCCATAGGTATTTAGTTTTCTGATGGACTCCAATCTTATGTTTTTGCCAAAACTTTCAACTTCTGTTAGCGAAGTAACCCATGCAGTGTGATCACAAGAAGGAATGAGTACGAGAATCATTGCACATACACTCAGGGATTGGATACTTCGTAACATCTCTTCCCTGTTTGCTGGTCCTCAGTTCAGGCTGCCCTAAGGATTCGCCATGCAACTCCTTTATGATTCTGTTGAATTCTGCTTCAGGTAGAGAAGAGTTTAGGAAATAAGGCAGCATTTGTCTTTTGTTTGGAGTTATATACTTCTTGTGGCCAGCATATGCTCTGTGTCCCTGTAAATATAAGTTTACAATCATGAGCTGAAATTAAGTACATGGTAAATGCCTGGGCAAGTGGTGAGGGTGACAGTACCTGAATTGCATGGCCCATGTTTCCTCCGTGAGAAGGCATGAAAACATCACTGTTTGCCGAAACAATGTAGTCAACAGCAGCCATAACGGAAGCTTTGTTTGCAAATGGTTCTAGTTCACCAGGCAAGGCAAGGTCTTCCTTATTGTATAAATGGGGAAATTCTGAGGTTAATGGTAGTAGAGCTTCTTTTCTGCCCAGTGGTTGCCCTCCTGCCCAATATATTCTTGCATCCTTTGGAGCTTCAAGGGCCTTAAGCAACCTGAAATATTTTGACAAATCACAAAAATTCAGTCGTGTGAAAAAGTAAAAAGTTAATTAGTTGATTAATTGAAATTACACATACCTGGTCACCTCCCTGGCATTCAAAGGGCAGAGACCAGCAAACTTTCGCTCTTGGTAAGTCATGTTTGACCTCGCAGTTAAAAGCTCTGGATGTCGTTTTCTCTCACTGCTTATTATCTCTTCATACTCAGGGCTCAGACCAGGAAGGCAACCAGTCCTCACCCAGACATCCTTCTCCATTCTTAAATGAAGAGCAAGGTAGGGTCCCTTTCTCCGCATCCTCTCAGCAAGCTTGTTACCAAGTTGCAAAATTGGTGGGGCAAACCTTAATGCTTGGAAGGCCACCTTAATCAAACCAAGAAAAATTTAGAATCTGAAATAATAATTAGATGAACTGGAAAGAATATATGCTGGATACATCGACTGGGAAAAAGGATGTAATTAAATAAATCACACAGAAATAAAATCCATAAGTTGAGAGAGAGAGATCCTACAATACCTTGCAGCGAAGCTTCTGAAGATCAGAAGGGAGATCTTTAGAAAGCCTTGAATCGAGACCACGTAAGAGCAAAACTCCTTCTCTTTTCAACTGCAGAGACAGAAAATGCACCAATAAGATCCACTGAGCCAACCAGCATGCACTTGGTACAATTATTCTTAACTAGCACTTTATTGTTCATAAGACTTGTAACTCAAGAAAGTGTGTTCAATTCACTGACAACATATTAAATTGAAAAACCCAAAATTATTCAATAAAATGAGACTCTGGTCATTCTATCAACATGGCATGCAATTAAATTGAGTAGCTAAAACATTACTACGAAGCTGATGAAAAAGTTCAACTTTTGAGGTCTCTCTGTGATATGGCAGCTACAAGGTAAACAAATTTTGACATGTAATTACGAAGCTTCTATGCCTACATCATAGTTAAATTCAGCTCAGGACACAATTAAACTCATGAACCAATGGCGTTGTTAAGACTTGGTAAAACAAATTACAACTTGCAAGCCATATGTAATTCCGATATCAATTAAAAAATTCTTCTCCTTTACAAAGTCAAGCTTTTTTGGTAACAGATTTCGAAGAGCAAACTAACAATGTTTACTTCTAAATAACAAATTGGCAAACGTTTCTTACCCTTCTGAGATAATGAGCACGAATCCACTGCGGGGAGACATGAAGTGGAGTTCGATTCTCCTCTACGGGTCTCGTCATTATATGCGTCGATGGCAACGATGAAACTATCCTCACATCATTGGCAAGAACTTTTTTGAAATGCTCCAAATCAAATATATCAGAGAATTCACTGCAACCATACCATATTTTCAATCTTCTGTTCTAGCAGAAAGCAACAAACTGGCGAAAAACAAGTAGTTGAGTTTTACCTTTCATCGCCCCAAATGACATTGACTTGCAAGATGGGAACAACAAGAGCAGCACCAAGAATTCTTGCAATGACCACGGCATCAACAATCTGATTCCTCTGCTGATTCATGCCACCTGAGACTACAACCAATAAATATTTTTTCCTATTTTTCACAATCCCCTCACTTTGCTTTCTGTAGTCGCGGCTGAAATCCAAACATGCTTTGTATCCCATCCCATCTGGTTGCTTCCAAAACTCACTTTCCTCCCCTGATTCTCCATATCCTCTTGCTGTCAATGCTTTTGACTGACTAACTCCCTTCAAAAACGAATCTTTCTCACCGTTTCGCGCAACACCCACCTCTGGTTTTGAGTCCCAACTTGGGATTAAAGAGCCTGACAGAGCATCATCATTCAAAAACTCATGTTTCTGACTGTTTTGACCTTCGTATGAATCGAAAGTCAGAAGGGATTTTTGGTAGCCATTCGGAAATGTGTATTGTGTCTGTCTCGTGAAACATGGATATGGAGAGAAGGGGATCAAAGTATCAAGAATGAACTCAAGTTTTAACATCCCAAACAGACCAAAAAGAAAAAGAATGTAGAACCAAAACCTTGGGTTCTTGTACCAGCTGAACGAAAAGAATCTCTTGCTGAAGCTGGTTTTTGAAGATTTCTTGGGTGAAAGAAGGAGAGACTGAAGTGAAGAAGATGATAAAGAGTTAATTATATGAGAAGGAACCGATATGTACGAAAGTTTCTTTGATTTTGCCATCTTACAAAGCTAAGTAAAACAAACAAGAACTCTTTTTGTTCTTCAAAGAAAACTTCTTCCGCTCAAAGGCCTGGTTTTTGTTGTCGAGAAATGGAGATGAGCAAAAACGTGTCTTCAGAGAGAGAGCGAGAGAGAGAGGAGTCGAGAAACGATCGAATGGGCAGCGGGAACGCGAAGTCTAATGCAATCTGTACGCGTTCTTAAAAAGGAGAGAGGAATGTGGTTGGTAACTTGGTATTGGTTTCCTCTTTCCAAATTTTATTTTAACTGTGATAACGTGGAACTTGGATTACAATTAAACGTGCTGGTTATGGCCAAAAGTAAGTGGGATTTATTAGTTAATCTTAATTATCCATTATTATCTGAGTTCAAACCGAGGTGATCAAAGCAATAGTCATAGTTTGGTTGCTGGGTTTGTGATGATGATAAATTGACAATAAAGCCCATTCATTTGAGAGAGACATTTGGTATTAAGACAATTAATGATGAAAAGTGGGTCAAATACTTTGTTCCAACTCCTACTTGTGCTGTCATACTCTTGTGTTAGCTGTAAGAAGATCTTTCAAAGTGGGAAAGTTTGGTTTGAATTAAATTCATTCGTGTTTTTGTTATTATTTTATGGATGGAGATGTGTAGAATGATATTTTGTTTATCTAACCGCCCCCCCACCCCCCACCTTTTTAATCAATAATACTAGAAGATTTTTTTAAAAATTTATTTAATAATTAAATAATTAATATTTTATAAAAAATATTATAAAATACCAATAATTAAGAGGATAATACAAAAAAAAATTATTATATTAATATAATTATTTGATTAATAAAATAAAATAAAATAAATTAAATTAAATAATTTTTTATTAATATTTTTAAAAATTTTTAAAATTTATTTATTAAATAATTTTATTACAATAATTATATAATTACGAAAAAAATAATTTACTTAAAAACTTTTTTCTTACTAACAAAGCACAGGTAGTCCTCCTAAGCATGCGAGCCTTCATTTCCACGCAGACAGCGTCACTGAGCCTACTGGGACAGCCAGCTGGCATCTTTTGCTTTCGTGGAAGACATTGACCCCTCGCCACTCTGCCACATGGGTTTGCCCTTGTTATTCTCTGTTGCTCTTTTTGGGGTCGTGGGCTCCCTTAGTAACTTCCAAGCCCCGGGCAAGGGTGATGATGTAGGATATTACATCATATTTCTTTCTTTTATTATTATTGGAAAAATTTGTAGAGGGATCAAAATACCGTTTAAATTCAACATAAAAAGAGAAGGTATGGGAGAAATGGTAGCAACAAGGAAAGGATGAGTAATGATGAGAAACAAGGCACTTATTTAAGTAGTAACAAATAAATATGATGATTACATGAACAAAGACCCACAAAATCAAAGATTAAAAATGATGGATGGACGATAAGATAATGCTTGTTAGTGAAGTGACTAATCGCACAAATCCTTTCTTTACTATCATAATTAGGAAATGAAGATGATATTTCCGTGTGTGTGTGTGTGTGTTTGTAAGTTACTGAAGAAAATCCCAATTTGAATCGGGTGGTTGTGGCCTCGCGTTTTGGTAAGGCCAGTGTCACAGCCATTTCAGGATTTATTTCTAGACACCACGACAGAAAAGCCAGATGTTGATTAGTGTACATCGGCTTCAACTTCTTTGACTGTTTCTTTCTTTCTTTCTTTCCCATCATCTTTTATTGGCTTCTCTCTCTCTCTCTTTATAATTCAAAACAAAAGTAAGGCAAAGCTTCCATGCTCCACTCTTGAATCATCCATGTCATGGCCGTCCATTCTTACTCCAACCATCCCTTTTTATTTATTTATGGTTGCCAATTGGGTTCCGTTTTCATATCCTTTTGTATAAAACTCGAGGGTTCTAGCACCCTAATAATTAATTAACGATAGAGTTCAAAGCAAAAAAGTCTTGGGTTTTGTTAAGAGAAAGGCAGCTTGAAATCGAGGACCACGACTTGCCAACCGCTGAAGCTCATTTACTATTGAGTCAAAACACTTACACCCAACCAAAGTTACACTATTGTGGGAAATATATCTTGTTAGCTACACGTGGTTTTTTACTATTTTTGTTGAAAATATTTATTCTAACCCTATTAACCCTAAAGAAATCGTGTAATTTATGCCACTAATTTTCCCCTTTAAAATAACTATGTTAGTTGCTTGCTCCCTCTTACCTTCTTCCTCGTTAGAATCTAGTCAGAAACTGTGTACACGTGTAACTATTATATTATATTATTAACACACACACACACAGAGCGAGAGAACTTGATGCAAATTAAGAGAAATCGTCAGACGTTCACATACTATCAAACCCAAACTCCCATGTCAAAATCTTCACCTTCTCATCATCTTCCTCGTTCAATTTTGTGATACTTCTTCTATTCCTTTTTAGCAGTGTAAACATAACAAACATTTTATGCCTTTTTATTTGATCGATACATTTTAATAAGTCTGCAATTGTTTTTTAATCATATATATATATATATATATATATATAATATTGCGATTGCGATTGCGATGATGATGTAGAACTGGAACTGCATACCAAGCAAGTTATGCAGTTGAAAGGTGAGCATCACGGGGCAAATTTGACCAAGTGTGTAGCTAAGCTAACTAATATTCTAATGCTTACAAAAAATCAATATACATGCAATTATGATAGATGACGTGGTTGATGTCTATGGCTCAAATTGTTTAGTGATTATAATATATCATATAGTACACCAGTTTTTGTGTGTTCTAGATGTGCCCGCATGTCACCTCAATGGTTATGTAATTACTTAATTACATTACCCTCTATGATAAAATGGCGTGAAGGAGCAAGCAAATTTCAATTATTTTAGCAGCCACTAGCATGATGTGTAAGGTGGTGCATTCTTCTTCTTCTTCTAATTCCTTCTTTTTTAAATGATTCTATTATATTTAATTTCAATTTAAGCAACTGATTGTCATTGTTTGTCAATTGTAAGTGTGCATACAATTTCAAAATATGGAACTATCATACCTTAACCGCTTCATTACGCTGATGAGTTTTAATTTTATTAAGAGATTATTAGTATTAGGTGGATACATGATTTCAGCACTAACAAACCAAGGTTAACAAACCTATAATTATATTTATATATATATATATATATATAATTATGGTGAAAAGTAGGTTTACTAGTGTTAAATTTTAATAGAGCTGTCCATTTTTGCTACTCTGTGATGCATTGGTTTTTATGCTCCAACCAATGGAATTAAACTTTAAATCAAGATTAGTCTGGTTTACTTAAGGAAATAATCATCTTCGAATTAAATATGACCAGGTGCATTCATTTAGATGGATCTAATCTGCATTGGCCCTAACCTCTTACTTAAGACCTGTGATCAATTGTCAAAATGGTTAAGCCATTTGGTTATTTATTTTTAATTTCTTATAATAATAATGGGAGAACATCACTCTCACTCAGATGACGTAACTCCACCCTTAACCTTTGTATATTAAATTAATTATAACTGTGAATTAATTTTAATAATTTCTCGTAATAATATTATACATTATACTTAATGTGAAAAGATTATGAAACTTTTTTGTCATTATAATATATATTAATTAATTAATCAGAAAATTCATCACATAGCAGTTGGATGATTAAGACTAAAGATGAGAGAGTTGAACAACCATCTAATATTTTTCTTACACGAAAAGAAAAAGGGGAGCGGTAGTGATTTAAATTTAATAAGGATAAGGAATCAAAGGCAGTGATAAGTTTTAAAATAATTTGGTACATAGTTCAAGCAATTCCGAAGCCCATGTGCCGACTGCAATCCTCCCCAGCTGATGAGTTCTGTCAAAACTCCAGCCAAGATTTAGTTTTTGGAAATCCACAGGGATTAATGTATTATATGTTTTTAGGCATTAAGAAACAGAGAATACAATGGCAACGGCTATATATCCCCGTTCAGGATTAAAAATTTAGAGGGTTGTGATGTTAATCTGTTGAAATTTAATAAAACCGTAGTTGTGCCCACTTCGGTGGACACGAAATAAAACACAAATTTCTTCTTAGATTTGAGAGCTTGTCCCTTGATTAATCCCAATCATGGGAAACAAATTATTCATTTTTCTTGTGAGTAAAGACAAGATGCAAAAGAATGCAGTGGGTTTGCGTGCTGGCACTTTTAGATGCGAAGAGCACAAAAGCCAAAACATAATTTCCTGTGAAAGGAAAAACACCATTTGCCATTTCTTCCAAGGGACATGTGTCATTAACAAGTCATTTCTGTGGGTTCGCTGGACATAATTATTGCAGTAAGCAGTTAAAAGAAGCATTTAAATGATTGATTTGCGTTTTCTTGTAAGACCAAGATATGTCTTGAAGAATACATTGATAATCTAAAGATATCATTATCATATACGTGGCTTCAAACTGAAGAATCATTATTTCTGGTTTACCTTAAGTCTAAAATAAGAAAGGAGTTATTGTGGCGGAATTGTGAGGACAGCCACTAAGTAGTTTACCATTGGAGAATGGCACAATCCCGCAGCCTAGCCCTTGAGTGCCTCTATACATTGATACGAATTTCAACAAAAATATTATGTCATAGGGTGTAACTAATCGATCGCGGCCATGTGATTTCTGGTATCCTATGGTCAAAAAATTTTCCTGATAATAGAAAATCTTTGCCGAGACTAAGGCTGTGAAATCTTCAAAAAATATATATTTTTTCAATGGACGTCATTCACAGATTGTTAGTAAATGGTATCCAATGACTGATCATTTATAATGTCTTCCATCTTGGTGTACAGGCAATAAATCGCATGTTCATGCACGGATGGAAGACTTTGTTCTATTGATTAATTGCCAATAATGGGTTAGATAGACAGTGTTTCATGTTATTTGTGCCGATACTAAGGTGGGGAAAGAGGAACATGTGGTGGGTCTCTTCTTTGGCATTTTCTTGATGTACTTCTTGTGAAATTCATAGCCAATATAAATTTATTTGCCTTTTTGTGGCTTGGCTTTTCTGTGCAACTTGCAAACACTTTTCGATGATCAATAATGTGCCTAAAAATACGAGGGACGCAGCTCGAAATATTTGCCTAAACTACAGGTATTGCCTAAATTTTACCTTTAGTATGAAAAAAGAAATTAGAAATCTGAATGACGGGCGTTTTATTCATTTGTGTTTACAACATTGAAGAATGGCACAATAACTTTGCCTTGTTAGGCCCCCCAACTCTTCAAAGTTACATGGTAGCCAAAAGTTGACGCAACCCTTCAACTCAGAGCGTGTGTGTGTGTGTGTGTGTGTGTGTGTATTGTTATGTATATTCTCTGCAAAAACCTTTCCTGAAACTTGCCGGGCCATCACCCATGTGGTAGCTGAAATTGTTTCTTGGTCGACTCTGTCATCAATTATTAAATTTGATGGCCAAACTTGAGTTTTGAAGAATTCACATAATTTAATTTCATGTAAAATCTAGCTGTCTGGAGAATGATTGGTCTGGGTAATGTTTCTCCCATACAATAAGAAGCTTATTGAAAAACTGAAAGCCCATTTCTGCCTAATTTTGTGACCATGCAACAAGCCACATGTTGTTGCTTAGATTGGTGAGCTTGTTCTTCTTCTTCTCTAATTAATGCCAATCATAGAGCAGAAATGTTTGTGCTGAAAATAAGAAAAATAAGCTGGAAAAAGCATGAAATGGAGCACTTGAAAAGCACTTTAGCATACAGAAAGCTCCACTGGTTTATGCAAAATTAAGGCCAAGCTATCCATTTATAGGGTCCATGCTCCATACATTTTTGTGTGTGTTCATTTAAAGGGGGGTCCTGCATTAAATGGCTCACATGAAACGAACTGCCATTTTTCTAAAAATAAGACTGTTTTCAGAAATAATTTGCTAAGAGGATAAGATGAGTGGATGAAGAAGACTGCAAGCAGGAAGTGTTTTGATTTGAGGAAGCACTGCCCATGTGCACTTAATATTTCCTCTTAATTTTTGGTAAAATTTTCATTCAAATCAGCATCCCATCTTAAATATTATGCTTCTGGCTCTTCTATTTTTCGAATAGCTATAATTATATCACCCCTAGTACAAGAGTTGACTATGATTTCTTTCATACATCTTACTAAGATCCAATTTGCATTATCATTATCCACCATTGTTTAAGTAGAGATTAACACAATTCAACCCTAAGATCATTTTTTTTTCTAAAAAAAAATTGTGTTGTGTGTGCTTAATTAATTAAGTTCATAAATTTTGATTACTTGTTAAAAATTTATATTTAATTATAAAAAAATAATTTTAAAAATAACTCAAAAAATTAAGAATAAAAAAATAAAGATGAAATTAGGAGAATTTTTTTAATATAAATTAATAATTATTTAAAATAATTAATAACTAATAACAATTGTTACTAATAATTTTAATTAATTAAAAATTTTTCGAAATTTTTGAACCCAAATCAACGAATTTTTAACTTTCAAAACTAGTAAAAAATTTTTCTTAATAATTTGAATAACATTCATAATGGTATGTAGGTCAAACTGTTTGAAAGATCTTGCAATTGTCAAATCACTAAAAATGCAATCCTAAATAAATAATTTTCGATCATTAATCCTTACTTGGGCCGAATCTTGTCCGGCATTGCCCTTAAGCAGTGTACTATTTAATAATCCCCTCCCTTGATCAACGCCTTTCTGCATGAAAATTTGATCAAACATAGTTGTTGAGCAATGAGCACTAATTAGAATTCAGAGTGCAATAGAGAAGAGTTGGCGAAAACGTTTTCCACTTGGAGGAATTGTTTGAACCACAAAGCTGAATTTTTGGGGCATCTTTTCAACCCGTCTTTGCAGTCTACAGTTGTATTTTTCCTTTATGTATACTAAAACATCTCGAATTCCCTCTGGGTAAAGGTAAAGCCAGCTAGCATCCGTCTATAAAACCGTGATGGTAAGATAATTAATTTACTTGAAATGATTTCAGTTTCTCAGAGAGAAATAAAAATGGCGAATATACGGCTGGCCAATGGGAATACCATTTTTCACCTCTGTGACAACAATTTCATTTCAGTATTATTGAAAAATTATCTGGTAATTAGGAAATTATTAAACAATTTGTGTTATTTGGGTCATAATGTTTAGCTTACTGGTGAGATTAACACGATTATCTGTTGTATAACTTAAGTCGGCTGCATAAGTTGCTGTATAGTAATTATATCCAAGGAAATCAATGGATCCTTTTACCATTTCAGATTGAGATGCTGTAAATTTGGGCAGGCGATCCCACACCAAATCATGCATGATCTTGGGATGGATTCCGTATGTGATTGGATCCAAAAACCTGCATTTAGTTACTGGAAACTTTAATTCTCAAGTCATCAACCTCACCATCCGAACCAAAAGCCAAGAGCTCTAGTAGCAGCGTTTTTGCTGGCCACCGCGTCAGATATAGGGACCACCAAGTATGTGTAGAGTGTAATCCCAACAAAGCCCTTTTGAGATGCCTGCGAAAAGGTCGAACTAAGTGATTATCATTTTCTTTTCTAGCAGCCTTCAAGAAATAATGTGGTTGGTTTGGCCTTTTATTTTGGAAATAAGATGTAAAAAGACTGATTCCCCTCATTAAAAAATATTTAATAAATCTATCCCAAAACATGTATATGGTTTTCTATGTTTGTGAATGATTTGATATATTATATGCTCTATTCTTCTGAATATGTACGAAGTAGCGAACCTGAAAATTTGCCTCGTACAGTTTTGTGGCAGTTGCATGGCAAAATAAAAGGTGATGAGCCACAAAATAAGGTTCCGAGGCGGAGTTTCCGGCCGAGCAATTTCCGATATAGTTGAAGCATACGGCCGTCAAGTAAAGGTAAAGCACAAGAGAATTCTGAACTTGATGAACTTTCATGGCTGCTCAAGAGTTCTTCCAGAACTCGCTACAATTTTATGGCTTCAAGAAGTATAATTGAAGAATTCTAAGCTTCACCATAATGATAGACAATCAATTAAGGATGTATATTACACAGCAGCCGGAGGAGAAGACAAGGGAAGGACAAAGACAACAGCTAATCAAAATTATTTACTGATGAAGACAACCACTAGTCTTCGTAAAATATTCGACGCTCTCATTTTTCTATTCTATTATTAATTGTTTAATTTGTTTGGCATTATTCTATTGTTGCATCCTTTTGAATTATATATATATATATATATATATATTATATATATCATAAAATCAAAAGCTGTAAACATGGAATATGCCTGAAGACAGAGAAGATCTAGCTAGCGAGCTAGAGTACTAGCCGATTATTGCTCATAATATATACATATATATTATAGGAGAACTGTTTCTGTTTAATTGAATAGCTCTTAGACTTGTCCACAATGTTAATTTTATCTATGCAGCTACCTAATCTAGATAAATAACTATTCTTAATTTGTCCGTACCAGCTCACACTATGTGTTATGATACGTTGAGAAGAATGGGTCAGGATGCGCATGCATGGTAAAACATTTTCACTAGGAAAACCAATTTTAGACATTTTTATATCGTTAGATTACAGACCATTGAATCGGAGCCACTTAAAATAATCAAGTGTTACCTTCACTTTGATTTGAGTCTTTCTTTTTTTTTCAATAAAGATTTGATCTGTTTGCGCCTACGGTTACCTTTTGACTAACGCATTTCATCGGGTTTCCGTTGCCTTAATCATCTCATGAAAAGCTTTAGTCTTGTTCATTTAGCCTCAGCTTTGTTCATGTACAATGCCAGTTTAGAATTTCAACAATAGTTTTGCATGTCCTAGAATATCACGGATTTTTTCGATGCCACCAATTAGTGATCATTGGATTTCATTAATGATTAAAAAGATTGAGAAATTTCATTGTTTGTAATTGAACCATTCCTCTAGCTACACGAACTCCTTCTTAACACATTCCTTTTATGCAATACATACATAATACATACATATATATATATATATCACTTCTTATCAAAATAATTCACTGATCGGGGTACAATTCAGAAGAAGAGGTAGTGAAAACAGTTTGTCTCTTCTGCAGGAAATTTTTGAACCATAAAGCAGAGTTTTTGAGACATCTTTTCAATCCATCTTTGTAGTCTACATAAGTGATTCCAAATCGATCTGTATAACCATATTCCCACTCAAAGTTGTCGAGAAACGACCATGCAAAATATCCTTTCACGTCGACCCCATCCCTGACAAAATACTAAATGTTATGCAACTAGAACATTAACTGTGGGCACAAGAGATCGAGGGAATCCAATTCCTTCCTTTATTCAGTGAATAATGCAAAAGCATAAGATAAAAAGGGACTTAAACAATTCGCATAAAATGGAAAAGTAAACAAAAGGATCTATTCGCAAACAATTCGCAGAAAATGGAAAAGTAAACAAAAGGATCTATTCGCTTTCCATAAAGAATAATTTTATTTAATCAACAATTTTAATACTTACTTGATCGCTTCTAGGAGATATGATAGATGTTGATGATGGTATTTTACCCGCAAGCTATCATTCAGGGCGTAAGCAATTGGCCATGAACTACTATTTACATCGCCCAACCCTGAAAAGAAACACAAATGCATAATATCTTATTGCAGTAAAGAAAGAGAAAAATCGAGTTCGTATACTCTCATACTAGGAGATCTAATTAATGTTTAATTACCATTTTCAGTTATATAAATGAAAGGAGGGTTATACTTCCTCTTTATATATAGCAAAAGGTGTCGAATTCCCTTTGGGTAAATGTAAAGCCAGCTACCCGTCTGTAAAACCAAATATGATTATGCGACAAGAAAAGGATATTTGTGTTGAGCGTCTGTAATTTGTAAGAGATGGGAGTATTTTACCGGTTGTCCAATGGGAATCCCATCTTTCTCCGCTGGGACAACAAGTTAATTACACGTATCAGTGAGGTTATAAGGTCAATAAATAATTACAAGACAGATGTATACTAATGTTTAGCTTACTGGTGAGGTTAACACGACTGTCTGTTGTATAGCTTAGGTTGGTGGTGCTATAGGATGTCATCTCATCTGCATAATTTGCTGTATAGTAATTCAGTCCGAGGAAATCAGTAGATCCTTTCACCATTTCCGATTGTGATTTTGTGAATTTGGGCAATCGATCCCCCACCAAGTATCGCATGCTTTTGGGATAGTTTCCATATGTTATTGGATGAAAATACCTGCAGTTAGTTATTAATTTTTAAATTAGGTTTAGCTATAAGTAAAACTTTAATTCATGTAACAAAAACTGACCATCCGAACATAAAATCAATAGCTCTAGAGGCAGCTCTCTCGCTAGCAACTGTTTGAAATTTAGGTACTGCCCAAATAGAATCTAGTGTAATCCCTATTATGCCGTTTTGAGATTCCTGCACAAGATAATCTCAAATTGAGGTAATTAATCATCGCAATTTAAATAGCATGCTTCCAAAATTATTCTTCTGGACACAAACCTGATAATTTTCTTTGTACAATCTTACGGCAGTTGCATGGGAAAGAATAAGGTGATGACCTACGATATAAGGTTCTGTGGCGGAGTTGCCGGCTGGGCAATTTCCAACGTAGTTGGAACATCGACCGGGAGCTTTGTTACCGACTGCATACCCCTCTTTGCTGAATGAATGTGGCTCGTTCAAAGTGATCCAGTTCTTGACTCTATCGCCAAATTGTTTGAAGCAGAAATCTGCATAGTCTCCGAAGTCTTTTCTGTTTATTAAAATTCATTCATTAAAGACGGGGGTAATAATATTTATTATTTGTTTACAAACAAAGAAATTGAGGAATACTCCTCGAACTTACACGATTTTAGGGCTTAAAAATCCACCGTACTCATCTTCCAAGGCTTGTGGAGAATCCCAGTGGAATAAAGTCACAAAGGGCTCTAATCCTGCAAATAATCAAACATTCTAGCCATCAAGTGTTAATTAGCCAAAGAAGTCGTGCGTGTGACAGAGAATCAGGCAGATAAGATCTTGACCGTTTGATATGAGCTCGTCGATGAGATTATTGTAGAAATCAACACCTTGCTGGTTCACACCCCCACTAATTTTTCCATCTACAATTCAAATTAAAGTTGCAATTAAAGCTACAGTAAACTAAATTATACTTTGATCGGATAGTGCGGAAATGTAATAATTTTTGTAATAAAGAAACTCAATAGGGTTCTTCCCCTAATTAAAGACCAGACATAGATTCAAAAAAATATGTGCCTAACAGCTACTGATTATGTGGTTTTCATTTCTGGTCACGATTAGTAATAAATTAATTTAGTTTAATTTGAGGATCCAAAATCAACGACTTAATCGTTACTCTTAAATTGTTTATTATCTATAGCACCATCTCTCTTTCTTCCTTTTTTTTTAAATTGACTAAATTAGTAAAAGATCTTACTAGGTAAAATTCTTGACCATGATATGGAGAATCTGAAGGAGTCAAAACCAATTTCCTTCATCAACGAAATATCCTTCTACAATTCGTTAATTTCTGAGTCATTTTCTTGGTAGGAGAAAACAAAAAACAGATAACAGAAAACAGAAAACAAAATGAGATCATACCTTATATGTAAAGTAAAAGTTGTCGGCTACATCCCCATTACTGTGGTCCAAAATTTTTTCTATCATGGCACCCGAAGAAAAATCAAAGTTCGTGTTAAGGAAGCAATCACAGAAAACTGCACTCGTACAATTATAGCTAACAAATGAAATTTAAAATTCCTATGTGAAATTTTACACAAAAACTACAGTTCATCGATTAAACCTTTCGACTTAGAATGAGGAACCATGTATTGAATTAAACATCCAAGCTGAAAGTGTTAATAGCCATTAGTGCGTTATGAATTAGACCTTTGATTACTTTAACCATGCACCACTGTCACTTTCTCTCACCCACTAACTAATGCCTTTGAATCTTCCACATACAATGAACGATGACCTTATTATTTTATTTCATATCAATAGGCGATTCGTCTACGTATGCCAACTACTGATCACGACCATTTAACTTTCTCATTGAACTTTTCTGGCAACATGGATCGACAGCGGAAGAAAGATTGAAAGCCGCCTGCCGTAGCGGGGGAACCAACGATAATTCTGATAGTCTTTCTTGCAGATGTTATGGTGATTTTCATGAATTCATGTAAAGAAAGAGAATTAAACCTGGATCCATGCAGAAAGTATCCCATATGCTTGATTTTCTGCCTTCCATATGTGCTGCTCCTTCATACTGAAAGAACAAGAAGTAAAAGAAAATAAATATGCGAGTAAGAACTTCAAACTTTGAAACTGCGTAGTCCTTAATTACCAGAAATAACTAAACATATGTAACTTGCCTACCTGGTAAGAGCTTGATGCTGTTCCAAATACAAAATTAGCCGGAAAGCTACTCCGATTTAGGAGAATTGAACCGTGGCATGGTATTAGATCTTTGAAGATTACTGACAGGTAAATTGAGGTTAAGAAGTAACAGAGAAGAGGATTCTGAAAGGGAGCTTTCATTTTCCAATTTTCAGCTCAAGGAATTCTTCAAGAATTCAAGGTAATCAATTATAATTATACTAATTCAAGTTTCTTCTCTGGGTGGTTTGCTGTATATACGTGTAGAAATACTGCTGAACCGACTATATATGGGGCCTGAATTAATTGGTACCGCTGAAGACAACCACCACCATTATGCTACAGTAAAATATTCGATGCTCTGAATTTTTCTATTCTTTGATTACGTGTTTTAATTTCTTTAGCATCATTCTATTTCGCTTAAGTTTATGATGATTCAACTGAGTTATTCAATGTCGGCAGAAAAATGGTAAAAACGGAACCTTCACAGACACAGGAAATCGACAGTAGCCAATCATATCTTATATGTTGGTCAAGTTACGTTTTAGTTAAGCTTCTGGGTTGAAAATTGCATAAAGGAAAACAAAATTTGCATAGTTGGAGGATTTCTTAGACTTATTTTCTTCGTCGAAACTTCAACAAGCCGATAATGATTCAAAACGAAATTTGCATTGTTGGAAGATTTTCTTAGTCTCATCTTCTTTGTCAAAACTTCAACAATCCGATAACGATTCCAACATAGTCGTCGTGCACTAGCTGTGATTGCACTAAAGAAGAAAACTATGAACACAGTTTGAAAATCATGCAATTTCTTTCAGCTATGCATCTATCAGCGATTAACGTGCAATCACTGCTCGTACCAGTCCCATTGTAGCACTTTCAGCCAAGGCAAAATGCAAGGTCTTGGGGACGGTCGGTCTCTAATCCAGCCTCTTTAATAACCTACAGCCGCGACCTTTATATATTTTTGATAATATTAACTTTTGCCATACAATATGGAATGCATTGTTTTAAAAAAGCAACAAATATATGATGATAATAATAAATGATGAATACCTAATGCCTATAGCATTCTCAATTTACCATTAGCACTATAACCAGATATATATTTTTAATACAAATGAGTAGTTATAATGTCCTGCATTGGGCCATTGTTCCCCCCGTGAAAAACATTAATCTTCTTTTATATTGATGTTTCATTCAGATTATGTCAGTATTTACGTTACTTTCCAGTAGATCTCTGGCTTTTTTAAAAAGATTTGTTTGACTTCTGCATTAATTTGGTGTAATGTCACGGTCAATGTACAATATATATAATCATACAAATATGCCTATTCTAAGGTAATTGTCCTTTCGTTTATTTTTCAACAAAAACTTCAGCATCATGTCAGAACAACCTGTAAAGCCTACAGAATTGGAGGGCATGAGCATTATTGTTTAGAATGATAGTTGTAATACTAGCGAACATAGCTGTAGGGTCAAAATTGAGATTGCATCGTTTTAAAGTCATAATTATTGTGAGCAAAAAGTGAGCGAGTCATTGATGCAAGAAAAAAATTGATATTTATGAAATATCTTTTCAACTTACTTTCAAAATTAGGTATAAGCAATCCATCCCAGAAATAACCTATAAAAACAAGATTTCACACCTAATTTTGCACACTAAAAGTTGAATATGATCATAACACAGAATGATTGCTTCATTGTCGTGTCAAGCTGGTCTCTTAATGTATAACCTATCCACTATTGGGTTTTGTATCAAATATATGTTTCCTCGTGTAGCACTGATGCTCTTCAACCACGGAAGATAAATAGAGGGAAACAATGGAATTTCCCAATGTTATTAATCGTGGAGCAAAGTATATCAATGGTCAGAGTACATCATCAGGGACGAGGGGGTAGCATTAGCAGTTTTCTTTTGGAGAAAATTTCTGAACCATAAAGCAGAATCTTTCGGGTATCTTTTCAATCCGTTTTTGTAGTCCACATAAGTTATCCCATATCGAATAGTATAACCCGAATTCCACTCGAAGTTATCGAGAAATGACCATACGTAATATCCTCTCACATCAACTCCATCCCTGCCAAAAGGAAAAAATAAAAATTATCCAACCCATTTACTATTTTTGTACATTGTCTATCTATTATTAATCAAGATACTTACTTGATTGCTTTTAAGAGATACGAGAGATGTAGACTCTGGTATTTTACCCTCAGCCTATCATTTGTGGCAAAGTTAAATGGCCATGAGCTGCTATTTACATCACCCATACCTACAAAGAAAAACAAATATCAATTTGTTATACAAGAAAAAGTTTATTAGAATATAATGCTTTTTTTTTAGTAGAAGAAGTTAATAAATATTTTACCATTCTCAGTGATGTAAATAGTAGGAGGGTTGTATTTTCCCTTTACATAGAGTAACATTTCACGGATTCCCTTGGGGTAAATGTAAAGCCATTCCGAGCCCGTCTGCAAAATCGTGCACACATAAATACGATGAGATTAGCAACAACGATTGTATATATACAGATTTATTATAAAATGAGAATTTTACCGGTTCACCAATGGGAATCCCATTTTTCTCCGCTGTATCACAACAAATTACATACATTAGTTAAAACTATGATAAAAGATATGAAAATCATGTTTATGTTTTCTTAAGGTCCACAAGTGTTTGTTTTCTTACAGGTGAGATTAGCACGACTGTCTGTTGTATAGCTTAGGTTGACGCTGCTATATGATGTTAAATTATCTGCATAAAATGTCGTGTAGTAATTGAGGCCGGCAAAATCAATTGACCCTTTTACCAACTCAGTTTCTGATTCTGTGAATTTCGGCAGTCGATCCCCCACCAAAGATTGCATAATCTTGGGATATTTACCATATGTGATAGGATCAAGAAACCTGTATTTAGTAGTAGTCAGAATAATTGTAGACTATGGATCAATAATTCAACAATAAGTATGTGTGTGTGTGCATAATGTAATCTTCTTAAAGGATTCTCAGTGCACAAAGTTTATCTGAAAAAACTTTGATGCTAAACCTTTCAAGCCAAAACACCTTTATTTGCTGTTTGTGTATGCATGTGTAGAATACCACGTCATCAAACTCACCATCCGACCATAAAATCAACTGCTCTAGCAGTAGCGCTTTTGCTAGCAGCGGTTTGGAACTTAGGCACCGCCCACAATGCGTAGATTGTAATCCCAATAAGGCCCTTCTGAGATGCCTGCAACAAATTTCGAATTGGTTTGTGAAACTTCAAATTATTTGGAGTAATTGTAAACTATGGTTAACTTTTTTAAACACAGACAAACCTGATAGCTATCCCTGTACAATTTTACAGCAGTTGCATGGCAAAGGAGAAGATGATGGGCTACCACATAAGGTTCTGTAGCAGAGTTTCCCGCCGGGCAACTTCCGATGTAATTGGAGCATCGACCAGGTGCTAAACTACCCGTTGCATACCCAAATTCAGTGAATAAATTTGGCTCGTTCAAGGTAACCCAATACTTCACTCTATCACCAAATTCTTTAAAGCAGAAATCCACATAATCGCGGTAATCTCTCCTAATCATCAAATTTGATCAAATGATTTAAGGCAATGTTTTGGGTAACATGTGTATCTATTTTAAATATAAATTTAAATGTTCTTCTGAATTTATTAGTAATTTTGTTTTTGCTGTTAACGTATAACAACATTTTATAAGGTGAAACTGAAAGCACCACCTAAGGGGGTATTCCCCAAGCACCGAAAACTTTCTCATAATGTAACTAAATGAGGATAAAAATGAAGAACTGGATTATAAACTAGATAAATGAGGATATTAACTTACACAATTTTAGGGCTTAAGAATCCACGGTACTCATCTTCCAGGGCTTGCGGAAGATCCCAATGAAATAAAGTTACAAATGGCTCTAAACCTGCGAGAAGGAAATACACATATGGCCGTAATAAAAAGAGGTGCAGTTTGCAGCGAACTAGGAGTAAACTAAGTGGGATATTGGAATTTCACCGTTTGATATTAGCTCGTTGATGAAACAATTATAGAAATCAACGCCTTTCTGGTTCACGCCCCCACTTATTTTTCCCACTGCAAGAAAATACTGGGATGAGATCATATCAGCGATGACGTTTGCTTTGACGAACTGATGGTCGGTTTTCTATAGATAATGCTGAAGAAAAGTGTTTTGTTAGTTCAGTGTTATATGATAAATTTATGTTAATTATAAAAAAAAACATTCTTATATTTCTTTTACTCTGAAATTATTATTGATTCCTGGGGTCAATTTAAAAAGATAAGAATGCTTGTTAGTTGGGTCATAGAAGACATTCAATATCATAGAAATTTGAGGGTCAAAGGCCAGCGTTTGGTTTTTCATTTTGAAAAGATTTAGGATAGAACAATGACCAAATACAGTTTTAATGAAACAAGGAACTCATTATGACCAGTGTTGATTTCCTCTGGAGAAGTGATCGATAAACAAGCAAAGCAGATGCAAAGGCATACTAAATTGGTTCAAGTGACAACAATAATCTTACGAGGTAAAATTCTGGACCATGATATGGAGAATCTGAAGGAGTCGAAACCAACTGTCTTCATCAATGCTATGTCCTCCTACAATTCATGTTCTCATTTTAAACAAAATTATTAAACAATCGAACGGGTTCTCTTGCTTCGCATAGGATATGGGATAATATGATATTATTACTCCCCAAAAGAACTCACCAAAATCATACCTTGTAACGATAATAAAAGTTGTCGGCTACGTTCCCATTACTGTGGTCCAAAATTTTTTCTGTCATGGCACCAGAATTGATCGTGGGTTAAATAATATATACCATGGGAAAAAAATAAGACATTATGCGGTATGATGAAATTTGTTTACCTGCAAATGTTACAGGTGACTATTCGATTACTACAGTCCTCAGACAAATCAAATTAACTTCAAATTATGTCTAACATGTTTTTGATAATATCACTCACCTAATGTTCCATAGCACACGTGCACACGTACTCAGTTAGGTATACTCATTAATCACTAGCACAACCATAGCATTAGGTTTCGTGCGTAATTTCTAAATTTTTCTTTTACTTTTTTCTACTTTCTATCGGCAGGCTATTGATTTAGATGGGAATGATTTGGTTTTATGGATAAAATAAGAGACGGATGACCTGGGTAATCCATGGTGAAAGTATCCCATATGCTCCGTTTCCTTCCATCTGTGTGTGCTGCTCCTTCGTACTGAAAGATTAAGAAGAAATTAAAGAATTCAAACGTGTTAATAACTAATTATAGCACTTTGATTACTTTGTCATGAATTACAAGCCTCATTAATCGCCAACCTGGTAAGCACTTGATCCTGACCCGAATACAAAATCAGACGGAAAGCTACTACGATTGAAGACAGTACTACTGGTGCCTTGATATACTGATAAGCAAATGAAGGCTACTAGATAAAAGACGAGAGGTGTCTGAACTCGAACATCCATTTTCCCACTTGCTGCTCAGGAATTCCTCCGGAACTCCCGGTAACGATCGATGTTTATGTAGTTGAAGAAGATAAACAGAAAAGAAAAAGGATCGAAAAGCCGAGTTGGTTCAGGGCTTGAAGAAAGTTCTTCCACTTACTAGACGACAAACTAGTACTAATTGGCTCGATAATGATATATTAATTGCTTGGCATTCCCAGACGGAGAATCTGCAAGAAGGATGTTGGGATTTCGAAGAAGAAATCAAACTCGAATACGTCTACCAATCAGAACTAATCAATTCAAAGTCAATCAGCTTCAAAAAATAAAAGAAGAAAAGAAGAATCAACGAACAAGAGAAGAACACCAGAAGTACGTGGTTCGGCTAACAAGCCTATATCCACGGGATCAAAACACACTCAGAAGAATATGTATCTAAGAAAAAAGAATACAGATGAAGAACCAAGGTTCTAAGCTTGTCAATGAGTACAAGAACACCCAATTTGGTTTCTTATCACCCCAGAAAAATTGCCCTTCAAGAACTAATTTCCAGCAATTTAGCAACCTTAAACAACGACCTTCAACTAACAACCTGAATTAGCCTAACTAGCCAACTCCCACGTCAATTAAAATTGCTAAGGACACCCGTAGAAGACCTTCGAGCACCAACTAAGCAGTAGCAGTCTATCCAGCCTGCCAATTAATTGCTACTTTGAACGATGCAATTCTCTTCTTACACGCTACGAAAACGTATATAATTTTACACAAACACACACATTATATGTAATTAGGTTTTCATTTTCTTAATTCCATCATCTGCTGCAAGGTCCAGTACGGGATGTATTATTAAATTTTTAAAAAAGGAATTCTGGTTTGTATCAGCAGTCCTACAATTCCAGAGAAGACCAATCAAAAGTATTGTTTGTATGTTATTACTATACTAGTCTTATCTTTACCTTCTTTGCATCTATAATTAGGGAGGGACGATAGATTTAATTAATTAATATATTTGTATTATATTAAATAAAAATTAATTTAAATTTAATTTATTTAATAATTAAAAATTTTAATGTAATATAATATTTTTTTTTGTATATTTTAACATATTTTTATAATACTTATAAATTATATAAATAAATATTACTTAATTTAAAATTTGATAAATATAATTAAATTATTTAAAATAATAAAAATACGAATAAAATTATTAAATTATAATTATTTAAATAATTAATTATATTATAAATAAATTTATGAGTTAAAAATTTTAAATTTAAAATAATTATTAATTATATATTTTTTTATAATTTTAAATTTATATTAAATTAGTGTGTCAACCCTACCGACAGCAAGAAGTGGTTGGGTCTTTTATTTTATTTTCCTAAAGCAATCACCCACAGGATCACTTTGAAAAATGCTAACTCGTATTCGGATGCCGATTGGAAGGCCCTACAATGATAGACTAAGCAGGTGAAGAATGTGGTTTTTGATTGGGAGAATACGCTGGATGCTCGTAGGGTTAGATTTGTCAAATCAGACTGTAATCCCCGGTTTTGCATTCATAATTACAGATATGAGAATCCCAGCAAGATCTCTCGACATTTTTTTGTTCCATTAATTTAGTTCTGACAGAAACGTTCTCCAGAAATTAATTTTGGTGATCAATTTGCAAGACGCACCCTGTCGTTCGCTCATCTGTCGATTCCATAATTAAAGCCAACACGTGTTAAGAGACAAGTGCAAAGAATGATTGGGTTTTGTGTTCATGTTCTTGCATTATCCGAGGCAAAGATAACGCCACCTGAAAATAGAATGGATTATTCATTATTGCCTCTGTTTCTCTTAGGTAAATATTACTTAATTGTCCAATAATAATAGTAATCCTACGAAATCAAAACATCCTTTAACCATCGCAGATTGGTCATCAGTGAATTTTGGTAATCCTTGTCCCACGAGAGTGCGCATGGTTAATGGATAATTGCCGTAGATCAATGGATCCATACACCTGTTAGATTTGGGAATCGATGTGAATTAGAATTAATATTAAATCCTGAAGCTTTTAATTTGCATGTGTTGGGAGTTTTTGTTTTTAGACCGATATACTTGCCGCCCAATAACGAAATCCGGGGCTCTCTCCGCTGCCTCAACATCAGGTTTTTAGACTTTTATCAATTAGGTGATTTTAACGTAAATATGAAGATCACGAAAGCCCCACTTCAATTACGATTCTTAGACTTGTTTTCATTTTTCTGAATAATGTCGTTCTATAAATTATTTTTCTACCAAATTTTATTCTTCCACTTATGTATGTATGTAAACTGTGCACCAATAAGGACCCCGTTGCCCTGGGCTGAAGGATAAAACAAGACAAACTTAATTATATCATCAAACATGTAGATTAACATTTAAAGCAATTAACTAAAGGATTAAGATCTCTTTTTTTATTGATTTTTTTATATATTAATTTAAAATATATATTGACATGTAATAGAATTAATAATGAATAATTTATATTATATTTTAATTAAATTTATAAATTAATTTATATTTTAAAATATAAAAAAAATAAAATAAAATACGATTTCATTATTACTAATGACATGTTAACATTTATGTAAATCAAAAATAGAGAAGAGAAGAGCATCCTAATCCTTAACTAAATTATAAATTTTTTTTTGAGTTTGTCTCAATGGCAATATAATGTTGAGCAGCTAATTAAATCTCGACTGCATATTTTGCAGAGTAGGATTTGAACCCAATGAAATCAACAGGTCCCTTTCTCAGTTCATTTATCAATTTCCATGATTTTAACAATTGGTTTGGTTTGGTTTGGTTTGGTTTGGTTTAACTCAACTACTTTATTGTCATGTTACGTATGGAAGACAACGACAGTTAACCAGTTACTTTCTATACCCATATCCGAACATGTTCGGATATTATTCTGAATATTGATTACTTCCGGAAATGAACAAAGCTACGACACTAGCTCAATCCAATCAAAGTTCATCATCAAAAGCGATAGACTGTTGTTTGCCTTCTAGGAAATTCTTGTACCAGTAGGCGGAATCTTTGAGGTGTCTCTCCAAGTTATTCTTATAATCAACATGAACCATCCCAAAACGAACTGCGAATCCAGCATCCCATTCGTAGTTATCAAAAAATGACCATGCATAGTATGCCTTCACATTCGCACCCTCCCTGCAAATTAAAAATTCATCATTTATTCTTACGCTAACGCCATTATGAAATTTCTTCTAGTGCAAAACAGTGATAGATAGAGTCATTAATACTTACTTAATGGCTTCTAGAAGAGACAAGAGATGGTCGTGATGGGTTTTTATCCTGAAATCATCTTTAGGGACCTCCTCAATTGACAAGGAAGGATTGTTTGCATCAGCAACTCCTGCACAAACAACAGACAATTCATCGATCGACTTGAATTGAATTTTTGTATCGTTTGTTTATTGGCCATTATGTAAACGGTAAATCTTGATTCTTACCGTTCTCAGTGATATAAATTGGAGGATTGTCGTATTTTTCTTTTATGTAGAGCACAAAATCTTTGAGTCCCTTCGGGTTGGTGAAAATCCAATGTAAAGTTGTCTGTAAAGCCACAAAAGCATGCATGCATACTTTAGATACTCGCAAATTTTTTTTTAAAAATCCACGTATAATTGTCAAATATACAGAGAGATAGATATAGAAAAATACCGGTGTACCAATCGGGATGCCATCCTTGTGGGCTGCCGCAATTAATTGCATACATAATATGTTAGTGTATGCTAAAATATGATTATTTAATTCAATCACATAATTAACAATGTGGTGATTTATTGTTTATGCTTGCTTACTTGAAAGTGTAACTCGGCTATCAGCGAGGTAACTCTGTGGATTGCCATTATCATTGGAGTTTATGGGAGCTTCTGCATATTGTGGCGAGTAGTAATTTATGCCAAGAAAATCATACGACCCTTTGAGCATTTTGGATTCAGCTTCAGTAAATTTGGGCAGTCGATCTCCCACTAAAGTTCGCATTATCTCAGGATAATCACCGTACGTAATTGGATGTGCAAACCTGCAAAAATTCTTACAATTATTGACGTTTTGCGGAATTCCAATCTACTCAAAATTGCGCAGGATTCTCTCTTTTTCACCATCCAAACAAAAAGTCGAGCATTCTGTTGGCCGCTTCTTGGTCAGAAGCTGATTCGGTTTTTGGAATGAACCATTGAGTCACAATTGTAATTCCAATTTGTCCCTTTTGCTTAGCCTGGTACTCTTCCTTGTACAATTTTACAGCAGATGCGTGGGAAAGCAGCAAATTATGAGCTACGATGTATGGCTCAGTTGCAGAATTTCCAGCAGTACAATTTCCTAATGCTTTAGAACATCGACCGGGTGCATAGTTTCCGATAACGTAGCCACCAATAGCTATTGAATTTGGCTCAGGCATGGTAACCCAGTGCTTGACTCGATCACCAAATGTCTTGAAGCAAAAGTCTACATAATCTCGAAAATCGTTCCTGTTCATCAGAAGTTCTATTCAGGGATTCAGCTCAATAATTTCAGGTGTGTGGTGGTTAATTTAAGGTTTACTCACGCAATCTCAGAGCTTAAGAATCCACCATACTGATCTTCTAGCACTTGTGGAAGATCCCAATGGAATAATGTCACAAATGGCTTAATATCTGTGTGTAATTAATAAATAACCAAAATGTCAATTTAATTATCTAATAATAAGAGATATTAAAGGGAGATTAATTAGATTGGATGGATAATCACCGTTCGCAACAAGTTCATTGATGAGATCATTGTAGAATTTGACACCCAGTGGGTTCACTCCCCCACTAATTTTCCCATCTAAAACCATACAGAAAAGAAAAGACATCAATGTAGTATGTATATATATGTATGTTTGAAATTAATCGAGTCTGGTGAAGAGTCAAAAGAGATGGTCTTACTGGGTAATAATCTGGGCCATGACAAGGAGAATCTGAAAGAATCCAATCCAATCAGTTTCATCAATTTTATATCCTCCTGTAACATTTTCCTTCTTAGGTATAAATGTTCATACAAAATTAATCATAACATTTAAAGCAATAAAAGTATAAAAAACTTACCTTGTATCGGTGGTAAAAATCAACACCATCATCTGGTGTTCTACGATCCCATATTCTTTCTGGGTAATTCTTAGTGAAAGTATCCCAAATACTTGGTGTTTTGCCATCTACATCTGCAGCTCCTTCAGCCTGAAATGAAATACAAACTGCGAATTTAACAAAACGAATTTATAACCTCATTTGCATATTTGCAATGCATGTATATAGATACCGAGAAAGCATTTGAACCAGCTCCAAATATAAAGCCGCCGGGAAAACTGCTCCGGTCGAATGGAACTGAATCTCGACTCGGTTCTGCACCGTGAGTACTGCTAGCTGCTAACAAGCCAGCAAGGGCTAGAATGCAAAATAGAAATTGATTGTGAATTGCCATGGTTGCTGGCTGCTCTCTAGTATCACTCTATATATATGCAGTAGTCAGTTTGGAAATCAGCTGGTTTATAATTTAATTTTATTATATTTACTAATCTTATTTAATCAAATTTGATCAGTTCTGCTGTTGAACATCACGTGATAATCACAATATACTTAGAAGTCGAGAGTTTTTCAGTGCATTCTTTATCCTCTTCCATACTTCGAAGTTGGTACTCGAAAGCTGTCTCTTGTTGACTGAAAACAGGCTTTAATTAAATCAATCATCGTCATCTTTTGAATTTGATATCGTTCGTTGCTCACTCGGAAGTTTCTATATTTTTTAAAAAGCTCTAAAGCTGCTGGTGGTTGAAATTTGTAAGGGAATTTATTTGTCAAAAAAGGACCATAATAATTCTTCATTTCAAATTAAAACATTTAAAGAAATATAATCTAATTATTCAAAATCATGCAATAACAGACTTTTTTTTCAATATTTTGGGGATTTATAAATAATTAAATAACAAGGACACGCTTGCTTTGTTAGCTCCCATAGGAAGATAATTAAACACACAGAAAATCCAATGCTGACGACCCATGGAAGCTTGTCTCCTTGTTCTTAGTTATCTAATTGATTGGGTCTAATTAATTAGCATAATCAGGGAGAAGCAAGTAATTCCTTGAACCATGCCGCTGATTTTTTGGGATACCTCTTCAAGCCGTCGTTGTAATCGACATAGATAATTCCAAAGCGAACAGCGTAACCATCTGCCCACTCGAAGTTATCCAACAATGACCATGCAAAATAACCCTTCACATTCACCCCATCCCTACACCACACATGCATATATCCATCAAATTCTTCGGTTACCCAGAAAACGAAATTTTAATTGTTGTAAATAATTTATAGATTAATTGGTTAATTAACAACACCTACTTAATAGCTTTTTGAACATACGAAAGATGACTGGAGTAGTAGTCTATTCTCGTGCTGTCCTCAAGTGATATTTTACCATCGTTAAGCTCGTCAACACCTACATGCCTTTTAATTAGCAGTCTAGACTGAGAAAATATTATTAAAAACAAAATCTATAACAACTATGTATGCATTATTTAAAAGTAATTAGATTTTATAACGTTCTAACATTGGTAGTGATTAGAATTATATATGCATTACCGTTCTCAGTTATATAGATGATTGGATTGTTGAACTTGTGTTTTGTGTAGAGTAGAAGATCATAGATTCCTTCTGGATATACGTAAAGCCAATCTGAGGCAGCCTGCACAGTCATTAACAAAGCAATCCATCACCCTCGAGGAATCTATATTTTTGTGTGCTATTTTTTCGACACACCTGTGGACCAATGAGCTTCCCATTTCGCTCTCCTGATATATGTAGATAATTATAGTAAGCAAGACAGACATTTAACACAAGAATATATTGTTGAAAGGTTGCAACTATTATATTTATCATTATACTAACCTGTAGAGCTAACACAAGAATCCGTGGAGTAGCTGAAATTTTCTTTTTTGCAAGGAATATCAGCCGCATAATTTGTAGTATAATAGTTGATTCCGATGAAGTCATAAGATCCTTGAGCCATCAGAGATTGCTCTTTAGTAAATCGTGGCATTCTTTCTCGAACATGGTTAACCATTTCAGTTGGGTAGAAACCAGACTTTAATGGTTCCAGAAACCTAGGAAGAAAAATAAATTAAAATTGTAGAGACCATATTAAATTTTCAAAAAATTGGTTTAATATATACTTACCAATCATACTGGAAAACAAGGCACCGAGATGCTGCAATACGGTCTTCAGTTGAATCGGAAAAGGGTATTGTCCACTGAGAATTTAGTGCAATCCCAATTTGACCCTTTTGAGACATCTAAACAAATAATCTGTTTTCAGTTGAATAACTTTCTTTGTTTATATATTTGAGCTTATATTGATTGCAAGAGTTTCGGAGTGACCTGGTATTTTTGTCTATAGACTTTGGCTGCAGCTGCATGAGCAAGAATCAAATGGTGGGCAACAGTATATGGCTCAGTCCCCGAATCACCTCCAGTGCAATTTGGAGAATGCCAATTTGAACATCTGCCTGGTGCAAATGAACCACTTGCATATCCCGAGCTTGTAAAAGTTAGTGGCTCATTTATGGTTATCCAATTCTTCACTCTATCACCAAAATTGTTGAAACACAGCTCCGCATAGTCTTGAAAGTCATTCCTGTTTAGAATTATTAAATAACACATACGAGAACATATGATAGTTTAAATTAAGAGGAGTTAATGACGCTCTTCTGTGGCTACTTACACAATTTTGGGACCCAGAAAACCGCCATACTCATCTTCAAGGGCTTGTGGAAGATCCCAGTGGAAGAGAGTAACAAAAAGCTGGAATCCTGGTTTATAGGCACTCATCGAATTAAGAGAAAAAGGAAAGGAAATGAAAACCCGAAGTATTTTGTTAGAGAAAAAGGAGTTGAATCAGGACCATTTGAATGTAGCTCATTGATGAGATTGTTGTAATACGCAATGCCTTGTGGATTCACTCCTCCACTCAGGTTTCCACCTAAAACGTACAATAAATATTATGGACTCGTCAACAGCTGGCTTACTGTACAAGTTTAATTTGAATTTATAAATTGAAAGAGAACATGATTTAAATGAAATGATTATAAATTAAATTGGGAATTAAATGTATGCTCAAATCATGATTATCATACGAGGTAACAATCTGGACCACGAGATGGAAAATCTATAAGCATCCAATCCCATCTCCTTCATTATAGATACATCCTCCTGTCAATTTTCTCAATATATGTAAATGGTTAAATGAAATAAAAATTAGAAATAAGAAAACGAAGAATATTTGCATAAGAGTTACGTAATTCATGAACAAGGCTTTGATTGCAATATTGGATTCAATTTCCTCACTTTCAGTTGCTCAGTAATATACTTAAAAAGGAAATTGGGAGAGCTTTTAAAGAAGAGGCATTTTGTTAAGAACACCTTATAACGATGATATGCATCGATAGCAACCCTTCCACTGCTACCATCCTTAATCTTTTCTGCAGTATCACGTTAAACTTAAATAATTAGAAGTTCCATGACAGTGAATACAAACGACAATTTCTGTGATCTTAAAGCTTCAAGTATGAAAACTACTCACAACCTGAAAAATGATAATCAATTTAGTGTAGGCTGCCTTATAATTTATACAGTTTCTGGCATAGGAAACTGAAATAATAACTTGTGTGTGTGAAAGTCCTTGCGACTTTTCCTCTTTATCAAAGAGCTAAGTTATAGTTAATTAGCACCTATCTGTTGGTTGTGCCAGTGCACCTACTCTCTTTGTGGAAGTTTGGACACCAAAAGAAAATGCAACCGCTTTCTTGCTTTTCTATTAATTAATTGCTAGTTTTATTTATTGTGATTGATGCATGATATCATTCTCTTTGAATTGGTTGTTGCCAAAGAACATGAAAATATACTACCTAATCCTCGTCTTTAATTGCACATTCTCTCCCCATTTCTCTATGCATTTTCTAATGTGTCAAACCTCAATTATTGTTCAGAATTCATGGTTGTGTAATTCATCTTCAATTGAAAGAGAGAGACAGAGAAAGAAGACTACCTGGGTGTTTTTGAACGAAGGTGTCCCATATACTAGGTCCCCTACCACCTTCACTTGTTGCACCTTCATACTGGAGTCAAAAATCTAGTAATTATAGTACAAACAAATACATACGAATTCTTCTGACCCAAAACATTTAATAATAATGCAGAAACCTGGTAAGCAGATGACGCAGTCCCGAATAAAAAACCCGCCGGAAAACTTTTCCGGTGCAGAGAAGCCGCGTCGTGCTCCCCTGCAACACATTCTCGGCTCACCAGTGAATAGACAAAGACAAGAAGCAGGAAAAAATAACCCTGAAGTTTACTCATTTTTGCTTGCCCTGGTTTTGCTTTTCCAATTAAGCCTTCTATCCCAACATGGCTTTATATACAGGAGACTCGTGATTTCCAATGTTTTTCTAATTTCGAGTAAATAATTTGGTTTAAAAGTCACTTACTTTAACGGCTTAGAGTTAGCTTCCGTTAGGCCCTCTGCCACTTACAGACAAATTCATTTTAATTTGCCACCTTCCTTTTGTGTTCTTTCATTCCCTTGTAAGAAATCACAACTGATATACATGTTTTAATGGTAGTTGTTCACTACTTTAATTTAATTTAATTAATTAAAGCTATACCACTGTTTAATCAGAATTTAAAGGCACTATCCATCGAATAAACAAGGATTCTCGACTGGATTCACTTTGTTTAATATAAAATTAAAATTTTTTAAAAAATCTTATTATATTAATATAAATAATTTAGTAAAATTGTATAATTAATTAAAAAAAATTTGTGCCCTTTACAGAGCTCAATGTTCTGAGTCCATAAAAATTTTCGTGTCTCCCAGACCTCAGTTATGCCACATTACATAATTTTTACAGCATAGTATGGTTTAGAACAAATAAAACCAGCAAGCATAATTCAACAGTGAATTTACAATAAGTTTCAATGTTGTGTACATAGATGATCGCCCCAAAAACATGTACTATATAATATTTGAAGATGACAACAAAACATTTTTTAACAAAAAAAGAACCATACCAGACTATATCATTCTGGTCAATGCCATTGATTATACCCACAATGTCACTTGCACCAGCATCGAAGAAATTCTATACCAAACAAGATGTGGAGTTTGCTTGAAAAATTCGAACTAAAAGACAACAGTCTCAATCTTAAACCTCACCTTCAGATAACAGATGATGAAGATGTCATGCACATATTTGATAGCCTTCTTCAGCTTGATATGACAGAAAAAAATGTTCTCTATAGGTCATGCCAATTGATCCAAAAGTTTGCTTCATAACCATAGCTCTGACAGTCAAAAGTTTTCAAAGCCATTGAACAGTTGAAGTCCTAAATGTAAGCTAAACTCTTAGGACAGGTGCTCCTTTCACACTCCATCTTGGCAATAATTTTATAGGAAAGTAACAATTATAAGCTATTCTGCAATCTCTCCTTCCTCTAATTCCTCCATTGCTAAGTTACCTCCCCTGAAATCTTTGAGACCGTCTCTTTCTTCTACACTAGCTTCCTTGGCAAATATCCCGTCCAAATCAAGAAAATCATCAGGATTTATTTCAGCAATGATGTCTGAGTATGCATCTATTAATCCTTGATCAAAATCAAATTCCATGCCCTCAAAAACTCCTAGTTCATCCGTCTTCTGGCTGGAATGTGAAATATAGTCAGCTGCCACTTTTGTCAACAAAGGTCCATCCTTGTTATTTGAAGCTTTCTCAGATATCATCTTTTCATTGTCCATCTGGACCACTGGACTTGAATTTATGTGCTTCATAAGGTCAAAACCCCTAGGATCTGAAGAGGTAATGTCTTCTTCTATTTCCTCCTCCCTGAAGGGAACACCTCTTGGGCTCTGCTGATCATTGCCAACAGGATCGTTGAGCAAGGATCTATTTGGGATGGGTGGATCTTTAACAACCTCAAAATCAAAGCTGTGTGAAGGAAGAAAAACATGAATAACAGGGTACTCCAATATAACTATGTTGGATAATTGTTGTCTAATTGGGGCCCTTATGTCCAACTCCCGGAAAGGTGATCTGGGCCCCTGCAACAACAGCAAAAATATGAAAGTTAGATCCCATACAAAAAAAAACCCCCTGTAACAGATTCAAGAATGAAGGGATAGGTGTGTGAAGCGACACACGACAATGCAACCAAGGACATTCTAAAGAAAGAGAGAAAAACAAAACCTTTGGATATTTGCGAACAAAAAATTTGAGGTTGTCCAGCTGCTCCTCGCAGAATTGCCTTAGCTGATTATTCCATGGACCAGGCTTTAGATGGTTCTCAATAACAGAGTAGAGGTTCTTGTCTTCATGAACTCTGCAACAAGACTTAGGGCATCAGATTTTTAAGCATAAAGAACAAACGGGTTTCTTAACGAGAAGAGAATTAATATTACACAATAGTTTCCCTCAAGACAGAAGGTAGTAGGTAAAACTCACCCGTGATTGATTAAAACAACATCTGTAGAGTGAAATCGCCACTCAATTGTCCATGTGATGAATTTCTTCCTAAAACAAAACATAAGAAAAGAATGACCAACTCCATATTGGAAAGCTATTCGTACAATGCTCCCATCTTTAATCAACAACTTCTTAAAACTTACACTCCATTTAGTATCTGGACATGAATAACAACATAAACATACAAAATGTAGTTTAAATTTCTAATAAAGAATTTTTAACACTGAAAAGAAAGAATTTCAAATACACAGAACATAAAGATTAAATATTATCAACCACCACTCTCAAGCAGCAATTTGCTAGGAGTGATTGAAAAAGTGCACTACATTCAAGAAAATAAGAGTTCAGTGATTGAGGAACTGTGAATTCATAACAATCTGCAGAGGTCAACAAGAAAATTGAAGAACAAAATGTTAATCTCCACCATATAGGAGCCAAAGAATGGATGACTCTTGGTAGAGATTTTACTAGCCTTTGGTCATATCTAGTTTGATTCTTTTCCCTCTTCATCATCCCACTTGGAAGAAGTAGTAGTTTTGTCCTCCGACTTGCAGCCGCGCTCCTTAGACTCCGAAGATAAAATGGTAGTTTAAAATGAGAATACCCGCACAATTTACCTCGCAATCTCTGTGCTGATTCAGCTACCCTCTTCATTTCTTCGAGCAAATTATAATCTACCGAAAAAAAAATTCAAGGCATTAAAAAAATTTGATGTTACAGCGTGAGAATATAGAAATCCGTCCATAAACAAAAAAGGCGACAATTGTCATGCATGTTATAATCCATCAAAAATGAAGAATCCTAAACACGGACAACAATGAATTAACTCAAGCACGCAATTCCCCAGTATACAAATCACGATCTTCAAAAATTAAAAATACAGCAAAGTAAAGGAAAAAACTGCACAAATCACGATCAAACAACTACCTTGTTTTTCCATTTCAAGGAACAAACAGAACGAAAAACAGGGTATCCAAATTCGAGAGGAAAACAGGGTATCTGAGTTCGAATGGAGAGCAAGATATGCCATAAGTCCAAAAAAAAATTGGCTATCGAAATCACGTATTAATAAAAGCGGGAAAAAGTACCAGAGATGAGGGTATTGTCGTTGAACTGAGAGAGAGGGACGAACTGGGTGACGTTCCTCTTGCCAGAACAAGCAGTTCGTAACTTGTGAGCTTTCACGCATGCAAGGCTACAGGTGCGGATAGAGCAACCTGGGCACTTGTACTTTGATTCCTTCTCTTTGCATTCTTGGCACGTAACCACTTCTTTGGCTTTCAGGCTTTGATTTGTCGAAGCTGGCTCTTGTTGGAGCTCCATTATTTCACCAGGGACACAGATACAGAGGCTTTCGATGGTTTATAGAGAAGAGAATAGCAGCACTACGCTAGGGCTTGAGAAGGTACTTCAGAGGCGATAAAACGCAGCGTTTTGTAATATACCCTTGACGGTCAATTTATCCCCCTAATTAAAAAGAAAAAGGAAAAATGTCACAATCAAAAGGGTGGCTTGTATCCAATTAGAACGAAACACGTACTCCCCACAGATCTGACGAGATTACGCGTAGAATCCTTGGAAATGAGATGGCGGTAATTCTTGTTCCCATCCCCGTACTACCATTCCCCACCGAAAGCCCCCCACAAGCTATATTTTATTTCATTTTCCTCTAATATTTACAATAATAATACTTAAATATAAATAGGTTATGTGCAAGCAATAATAATAATATACCTTCAGATCAGAAACAACATCACGTAATTCAGAAACAGACTCAGATCTTAAGCAAACCCAACTCCCCGTTTTCTCATTTGATTTTTAACAATTTTTGTTTCTATCCGTCTGTATCCGTTCTACGAGGTACATTTTCTTTTTTCTTCTGTTAATAAACTTCAGCAGGCGTGTTTGACGATTTTGCTTAAGTTTGTAGATCGTGAGGATTTGACTTTCTGTTGTTTGATATGATTTGGGATTGATTCCGATCCATTCTTTATGACTTTTATCAATCTTTCTTATCTTCGTTTTACGGATTTTATTGTTAGATCTAATGTTAAATTTTAATTATTCATGTGTGAAGGCCGTGATTTTATTTAGTGGTAAAGTATGTTTGACACTGATTTGAGCTTACTCGAGTGGGAATTGTGAATTTATTGAATTTTGGAGCTTATTTGGACTGGTGGTTGCGGTGCTTGATTGTGTAAATGATGTTAGCTATTGTTCGAAAAGCAATCGTATCGTTTGATTCTTACGTAATATCATATATTAATTGATCGCACAAAAAAAAAGAATCTTTGTTGTGGATGCACTTTTGATGTGAAAAGTTCATGTCTGTACTGCTAATTGTGTGTATATTGCTTTTATGTGTTGGTGAAGTTTCTATGTATGAAGAAGAGAAAGGGAAAAAAAATGGAATTGAGGTTACTCAACTACGCTTCTAAGTGGTTTATGTCAGTTGTGCAGTGATTTTTTTTTGTCTCAATCGTGACAATTATGTGGAGATTCAAACCATTTATGCAAAAAGAGCCAGCTGGTCTTGAAGGTCGTGCTATTGATGTTGGCAATCTTAAAATTCATGTCCGGAATGTCGTTGCTGAGGGAGGGTTCTCTTGTGTCTACTCTGCTCGTGATGCTATTCATCCTTCAAAGCAGTATGCTTTGAAGCACATGATATGCAATGATGAAGAGTCATTGGAATTGGTGATGAAGGAGATATCAGTGATGAAATCACTCAAAGGGCATCCCAATGTAGTCACACTCTATGCCCATGCTATCTTAGATATGGGTAGGACAAAGGAAGCTCTACTTGTGATGGAATTTTGCGATAAATCCCTGGTTAGTGTGTTGGAGAGCAGAGGTGCTGGATTTTTTGAGGAGAAACAGGTTTTACAAATTTTCAGAGATGTGTGCAATGCAGTCTTTGCTATGCATTGCCAGTCGCCATCCATTGCTCACAGGTAATATCACCACAAACTTGGCTCCAATTTGTTGTCTGTATTTACATTTACTAATTAAGTGATCCCTGATTAGCTTTAGTTGAAATTATGCTGTTGTGAACGCAGACATCCTTTTTCTTTCCAAGAACTTTTGTTAGTGGTATATTCTTAATTCATTGCATTTTTTTCCAGAGACTTGAAGGCTGAGAATCTTCTTCTGGGCTCTGATGGATTATGGAAGTTGTGTGATTTTGGTAGCACGTCAACCAATCATAGGCGTTTTGAGAAGCTTGAAGAAATGGGAATTGAAGAAGATAATATCAGGAAGCACACAACACCTGCCTATAGAGCCCCTGAGGTCTAGTGAAACACTGCTAACTTGAATTTCTGATTTTTTTGGCAACAACATTTGATTCCTATCTTGCTCGTTTATTGTCTTAGATGTGGGATCTATTACGAAGAGAGTTTATAAGTGAGAAGGTGGACATATGGGTAAGTCAGTTGGACTTCATAGTTCTGTAAAACATTTTTGCATATATTTCCATTGCAACTATAAGCAGGAATTAAACTTGACCTGTCAATTTTCACAGGCTCTTGGATGTCTACTCTTCCGCATATGCTACTTCAAAAATGCATTCGATGGGGAATCAAAATTACAAATCTTAAACGGGAACTATCGCATTCCAGACTTGCCAAAGTACAGCTCTTCTGTTACAGATCTAGTAAGGGACATGCTTCAGGCTTCACCAGATGACAGACCAGACATCACGCAGGCAAGCGCTTTGCTTGATTGGCCATTCATCTCCATGAACTTAGGTTAGTTTTAGAATGCTATGTCCATGCCATTGTGATGTGCAGATTCTAACATTTTGCTCACTGATGCTGGGATTTTCTTCCCATGGTAACAGGTGTGGTTTCGTGTTAATGAGAATTTACCAGTTGGGTTGCAGAAGTCATTGCCTGACAGGCCACCTGAAATGCAGTCTGCTGGTGTACGTGAAGGTAAGGACAATTTTCTAGAGGTGCATCACATCGTGACATACTCCTTCCAAAAGAACTTTTCAAATTTGATTTTCAAGATCAGTTTTGATCCCCAACAAAATTAAAACTACCAGTGTTTGACATGCTAGTTATTGCTTTTAAATATAAAGAAAAGAGAACGACAATTGAAATATATTTGTTCAAGCATCTGACATTTAGATCTTTTCTTCATTAAATTGACTGTTCATCAAAATTTAGCAGGTGTATCAAAGCCTATGAATAGGTCACCTCCAATGCCCCAAAGAAGTCCGCCGCCCCCACCTTCATCTGGAGAACCAACCAGAAATGTTTCTCAGCCATCAAGCACTTCAGGTGTTAGTGGAGGTGGGGGACTGCTTGGTGCTTTCTGGTACACACAACATGCAAAAGACTCACTTATTGCTGAAGACAAGACCAGACCTAAATTTGATGAAGAAACTACTAACTATGGCACATCAAGGCATGATAGGAATCAGCCTGATAGCCATCCAAGGAACAGTAGCCCTGTGACAGAGGAAAATATACAAAGTCATATGCATGGTAAATCACACAAACCAGAAGATGGCCCTTCCAAAGATTTCAAGCTGAATTTTTTCCAGAAAGAGGCTGATACTGGCATTGAGAAGCCAAAAGCAGTAAAATCCAAGGGTACAGCTGCTTTTCAAGATGATGCTTTTAACACATTTGTTGCAGAATTTGATGCCAATAAGCTGAACTCTGGAATAAGTAATAACAAATTGGGAAAGGAAGAAGCATTACAGGATGAAATAGAGAGATTGAAAGGACAGTTGAAACAAGCTAACATGGAGAAGGCTGAAATTACTTCCAAATTTGAGAAACTATCTGCCATTTGTCGATCTCAGAGGCAGGAGATACAGGAGCTCAAGCAAGCTCTTGCTGCTAGATCTCTATCACCAAAGAAAGATGCTTCTAGAAGTCAAACCTCACCTCAAAATCAAGCATCTGCAATGCCTCTGGTATTGTTTCCATAATGTATCTGTAGATATAAACTTGTTCCATCTTTTGATGTGTGCTTTCGTGTCATTCATTGTCTTATTGCATTTATACAGCAAAGGGAGAAGATTGAAGGAACAATTTGGGAACTCCAGCGGGGTAAATCTGACTCAGGTACTCCAAGTCCAGAGCCAAACTCATGGCAGGCTTTTGCTGAGGATCCCAAGCCACGGCGACAGAATGTTTCCCAATCTGTTAGGACCAGAAATGGTCACCTTAATAAGCAAGCTGCTCAGGCAACTTCTGGTTTCGACACCTGGGGATTTGGAACAGAGACTTTCACAGCTGCCCCTGCTGGCATCAGCCAGAGATCAAAACCAGTTAGTGAAGGAAATAGTTCTCCAGGACTTGGGCAGTCAAGGATCGCTGAAAACCAGTCATCTATCCAACCTGCTGGATGGGCTGGTTTCTAACCTAGGCAATCAGGGAGGACCATGTTGAGAACTATGGTATCATTTTGTTCTGTGGGTGCTTGCGATTGTTCCTCGTGAAATTGAACATTTGCACATGTTCCTCTGGACCAAGCAGAAGACTAAAAATATATACTTTATGCATGTCTCAATTATTGTCTGTTGAGTAAGAAGAAGATCATTTTTTTCTTCAATCTGTATTTTCTTGAAGTTGTCGGTAATGTTTTGCTTTGCTGGTGGTGTTGACAGGCAAGAGAGATCCTATGTTATTTTCCTTTGTGTGTGTGTTTCCTGCAGTAAGAATTTTTTGCTTCGTGAAGTCTCAAATGTGCAGTTTGCCTGTTGTAGTTATGGTTCAGAAAATGCGTTATCCCCTGGGAAGGCTAGTGACTCGAGAATTTGGCCGTGTTTCCATTAGCCTCGTTTTTTGAATGTTAGCAATCCTTGTTAAGATGCATAGCCTGTGCTAACAACCGAGCCGTCATGTTACCTGTTCGTTCTTGCATCTGCTTTTTGATATTGGCCGCCCTGAGAGGCTCAAATTCTATATAATTCTTTTCAGTTTCTTTTGAGCTTGATGTGCATATAACACAGTATCGTGCAATATAGAATGCCTTTTAAATCTTAGCCTCTCTATTTGATTCTCTCTTTGTTTTATGTAATAAAAATCTCAATGTTCTTCGAGTCATTTTTGCTTATTTGGAAGGAACTACAAAACCAAGATTCAATGACCAGACTAGGCTGCGCTACGTTAGCTGCACTAGTCATGGAGATTAGACAGCCTTGAATAAGCAAATTAACAATGTGCCGACTTTTCTTCTTCTCCAAGTTCAAGAGTCTTAAAGAATTTTACTGCACGCAAATAGAGGGGTAGTTAGTTACCTGACATGAAACCCCACCCAAGATCGAAATTGACGAGAGCGAATGCAAACTAAAAAAATTGTCAAAAGGTCTACCAGGACATGGTTAGAATTAGAAAAGACAAATAAAATATTCAAATATTGTTAAAATAATTAAATACATGTTACGTGGGTTACAAAATGGAAAGTCTTTGCTGGAAAATTCTACATATTCAGCTTCTCCAACTTCAGGGTAACCCAATAATCCTGTGATTATGGGAATTCCTTCTGTAACTCATCATGTCAGTCTCTTGTTGCTTCTTGCACACCTGCTTCCTGCTGTAGCAAATATTCACTTAGAATCTTCCCTTCTTGCCTTGGTGGAGATATTCTTCTGGGGAATTTGCCTTCGGATTTCGCTCTACTCGATTTCAAGATTAATTATTGCTGGCCATCTGGTTTGATAAAATACCAAATAGTAATAATCCAGCACCAAAAAACCCTCAAGTCAAGCTGACAAACAGTGGCGAGCTTGTTGTGTTATGGAAGAGACCTAATCCGGCAGTAGTAAATCCAGTTCTGCTGCTATGCAGGATGATGGAAACTTTGTGCTTCTTGATGGAGATTCTAATCCCACATGGGAGACCTTATATGCTTGCAAATGTGAACAAATTGGTTCAAAGCCAGAGGATTTTTACAAAACGGAACAGTTACCTAATGCGTATTGGCCCGTTTGTGCAAAGTTTGAACGATTGGGGCCATTAAATGAAGATGACTGTGGCAAACCCGCTTATGTGTTTGCAACGGTGTTTCGGCTTTTATCAAAGAAGGTAGCTGCAGGAAGAAAAAGCTGCCACTCACCAATGGCAGGCCGGACTATATGCTTATGTTAAGGCTCCAATCAAAGTACTAAAATCTAATGTTACATTAAACGAGGATCCAGGTGGCGGTTCGAAAATAGCGAAGAAAGATCAAGCAACTTTGATTCTCGTTGTAGCATTCCTGTTAGATAGATCTGTTTTTCTAACCTACTATTTGTATCAGGAATTTCTGCGGTTGCTTTCTTTACATACCCGAAAAGAAAGAAAATTACTGGAAACAAATCTAAGCAGTTTTACATTGAAGGACACCGATGGGTTCAGGGAAGATCTCAGAGGATGTGATTTTGGCATTGTATAATATCAAGTACAAGAAAGTATGCTGTGGTCAATAAATTAGACAGGATGGTACAAGAAGGTGAGAAGGAATTTAAAACAGAAGTTAGTGCCGGAGCTCAGACTCAACACAAGTCAGAAATTGCTTGGATTCTGTGATGGAGGGCAACACGAATGATTGGCAAGCTTCCTTTTTGAAATTTCCAGGCCAAATTGGAACAAAAGAATCCAACTAGCATTTTGTATTGCAAGAGGGCTCACATATTTGCATGAAGAGTGTAGCACACAGGTCATCCACCTTTATATCAAGCCACAAAATATTCTCCTGGATGACATGCTCGAGCAAATATTTAAGACTTTGGATTTGCAAAACTTACAATCAATGAGCAAACTCGCACACATACAGCTATTAGAGGGACCAGAGGATATGTTACACCTGAATGGCTTCGGAACATGCCAATTATTTGCTGCTCGAAGAGTCTTGATATGGTAAGAGAGAAAATGAAGAGGTAATTGTACTTACAGATTGGGTTTACGACTGCTAGAAGAAGATTTAGACATGTTAGTTGAAAATGATGAAGAGGCAAGAAACGACATGAAGAGGCTGCAGTAGTTGTGACGATAGCAATTTTGTGCATACAAGAGGATCCATCTTTAAGAACTTCCAGAGAATGGTTACACAGATGCTTTAAGGGATTGTTCGAGTTTCGGTGCCGCCATGTCATACTCCTTTCGCTTCAGTTTGCTGAAACTACTGATTCTCAACACATTCGTAATCCAAATACTAATGTTTTTGGTTGAACTGATTAACATACGGGGCTTGAATTGGGTTCTATAACATTTATTTTTTTCTGCCTTGTGTCATTAATGAGCAGAATTGACTTGAAGGACATATCTGTTAGGATGAATAACTGTACCTGAAGCACTTACAAATAATCTAGGTAATGATATAAAACAAACTATCCACTGACAATTACACAAGTACATGCAGGTATCAATTAGATCTCAAGTATACATACATAGCTGTTCATACATTCAAATCAAAAACACGTTCTAAAGAACGAACAACAAAATTTTGATGCTCAATTTTTATTACAGAAATGGAAATGTCGGAAATACTTGCATATACCGATAGTGTTGACTGTTCTAACAGAATTTCTACAACAAACTCCATACCAAAGTTTTTTCCCAAGGAGTAAGATGCAGCGGAAAAAGGGAAGAGAAATGGAACAGCAAAAAGATAGGATTTTGAAGTTGAATGGAGAAAAGTGAAATGAAAACTGGATTTCTTGATCAAGAAAATAGAGATTCTGTTTGTGCAACTGAAGAGAATATGAACCACTTGCAAATTGAGCCCTTTCCAAATGCACCACCACACTATAGTATATATAAATAAAATAACACATGCTTGAATGTCAATGCTGCATCAAAATTGAAACTTTAAACAGGTAAAAAGCATCAACTTGGGAAAATTGGTGCTCATTATTCTAGCTGCTAGTTTCCATTAAAGTAAGTGGCATATAGCCAGGCCGATATATAGATCCTGCTTCAGTGCTAGCTTATAAAGACAACTCAATTTCACATCCACCAATTTAATATACAGATCAAGTGGCTAACATTTGCTGCAAAGTGATCTCTTGCATTGGTCTAAGCTCACAAAACCAATGATAATGGGACTAGTATTAGGTCCTTAATATGCATAAATTATTGATTCATCTATAGAATCCAAACTTCAAAATTATTTTTTATAAGCATGTGTGTATGTATATACATATCTATTTCAACTAAAAACTGTTAGTATAAATATGTTTGTCTTGACCAACCAACATACGTAGGAATTTGATCCGTCGGCGGCAAATTAAGGATCCAATGATTTGAGGACAAATTACCCTTTCGAGACATATAGCATCTGTTTACATAAGCAGATGAAGCTCTATGTATGGTTTGTTTGTCCCTTCAAATTTCTTGATAATGGAACCGAAAGAACAACTTTTGTTTATTAATGGACCTCATGCTTACCATTGATGCAAAGAGCTGTCTTCTTCATGCAAGAATTGTTTGTTTATTATCCCTCGATATTCATCAAGTTCTTTTGGACATACCGAGTACTCCTTCTTGTTTGGATTGCATACACTTGTATTAAAATTCACACCTGTCATGCTTTGGCCAAGTTCTTTTAGCCGCGTACAGAGTAAAATACAATGCTTCAGCTTGTTATAAACTTGATTAGTAATCTATACACATATCTAATGACATGCACGATATGTATGCTTGCATATAGAACACAATATTAAACTTTCCCAGAAAACTAATACTGACAAGAATTTCCCAAAAATGTACAATAGAAAATGACTTGCAACACTTTTATGCAAAATTGCTCAATCAAGATTATCATCCCTAAACTCAAATCCAACGGTAGTCTTCTAATGTTCATCCGTTGAGATTTGTCAAGTATAACCTAGGTAGTTGTATGTTTACCCTGCAAATTAACTAATTTAATAAATATGTTTATATTTTATTTAGTGTTTGACACTTTGGGCGTCGCCAAAGCAAAAACAGCAAGATTATTGTTCCTTCCTATCTGACTTGGAATGATTAAATAGGATCATGCAATGATGCAGACATCTTAATGTTGAAGGCTTTCCACATCAGATGAGATAAAGAATCTCTTTTTGTAAGTGTAGGAATTCATAGTGTAGCTTATTGCTTCTCCTCTCTCTTGTTCCGATGAGTTTATAGCTTCGACGTCTTCTATGCAATAAAAAAGATTTAAAAAAAAAGAAAGTTAAGTGTTATCCTGAGAATTCATCAATATTGAAACCACTTCTGCTTTATTTATTTATTTTCTTGTTGCACAAAATGGCTAGATTTTCATTCTTGTGGTGGTGGAAAGAAAAATAAATAAATGTATGCTCAAGAGGAGAAATGTGCAAGAAAAGAGTTATAAACCTCCCAACGCGGTGGGAGGTTTAATCAAGCTGAAGGCAGGAAGTTTTAAAGGATCTGGCAACGTTATTTCTGGCAATTTTGGATCACCATCTTCAGCATTCTATGAAGCTGAAAATTGGATGGATTTTTCACAAGGGCATTGTGACATTGATGGCTTACCCGCATGTAATTCTCAAGCGAATTCCAGAGATGATAAATCTTTTAACCATGATTTGGACCATTTCTGTCTTCAGTCATCGGTCGTAAAATTTCACTACAAAACAATCAGAACGCATATTTTTCAGCAAAATCGCATCAAGGTAATTGTTATCGAAATTCATGCAGAATCCACTCTGATGAATCAAAGACAAAAATACGTTAGTTTCAGCGAATATCTAAATCAACGAGTAAGTTCAAAGAAATTCTTTGTATTAATTCGTCCATTTTTGTTGATTTCATGCAAGAGATAATAACATAAAGCACATTCTTATATACTAATACTATAATTTTTTTGCAGGTTGGCTTTCACTACTTCAACTGCCAGATTCTGAAACCAAGCTCATACCCTCAGCACGAAAAGCAGCAGCAGCCGCCGAATACTAGTTTTGTTCCAGCAGCGATCATAAGCAAAACTCGAATAAGATGGACACGAGATGTTCACAACCGATTTGTTGAGTGCGTAAATTTGCTTGGTGGAGCAGCTGAAAGTAAATGCTTTACAGAAAAATGTTTTCAGGGTATAGAAATAGAAGTATTTGTAGGAGCTACTCCAAAGGGAATTCTGAAACTAATGCAAATTGATGGATTGACAATCTTGCATGTTATGTTAAAAGTCACTTACAGTTTTGATTGATATTGTTTGTTCATTACTCCAATTGTAAAATATTTATGGCTTGGATACATCATTTTCTAAATTGGAAATCAAAGCCTTCTTTTCATTTCTTTTTATATCCCTTTTATGTGAACTCTAATACAATTCGATATTAGAGTTTAATAATACTATTGTTTGAGTCATTACTTATTGGTTTAAACTTTTGGGTCAATCAGTAACTTAATACAGATCTCAATCAACACAATATTATTGTAACTCAGATACTACTTCCAGGAACAAGTATGCAATCTAAAAAGCTAGCTAGTTGTTTCTTTTTAACAGATCAATGTCCTTCCTCACTAACTAGCTACATCACAAGGGATAAATTAGCATGCACTTTGAGCTTATATGCCTGTGTTTTCGTGTGCAGGAAAATCAAAGAGCGAGAGGACACCAGATATAAATGCAACAGTGAGTGTCGACCCAAAAACGTTAGCTGGCTTCCACTAATTATGATTCATATATAGTATTCCCTCATCTTCAAACATCTCTTGTTAACCTGATGATGTTCATGTTCTTGATTTCAACAACGAAAGAGGTTGGGAAAGGGACAGATCCTATGCATAGTTTAAACCAATTGAGCCACACATTTATATATCCAACCATATTAAACATTGCTTCTTAATTAAATGAACAGAGGTACACAGCTATTGGAAACCTTGCGGCCGCTGTTAGATGTTCAGAAGCGACTACACGAACAACTGAAGGTATATCTTTAATTTCCTTTCTCGATGTTATTCAAAGAATTGGTATAATATAAGCCAGCCACGTTCCATAACATTTTTGTTTCAATTGTCTTGAGTTTAGCCCCAAAGAAATCTACAGTTGCAGATTGAAGAACAAGGGAAGCGGCTCAAATAAATGTTAGCCGGCAACTACAGACGACAAACATATCCCTATTTGATGATTCTGGCGATGATTCGGAGAATATATTGCAAGCTAATCCACCAAACGACCTTAAAGATGTATGTGTCTTCTGACAATGAAGGTTTCGAGAAGGATACCCTTTATCCTACCGATATTTTTTGTTAATTAATTATATTCTAAAAACGAAATGAACTTATGACAATTGTAAAAATGTGAATGCGATCCAAGTTCTAAACTCAATTCCGTTAATTTTGGTTGTAAGAAATTAGTTGAATAAGTTGACCAGTTAGTCAAGTTAAAATTGTTTGTAATAATTATTATTTATTATTAATTTAAGCTATCAATAAAAGAAGAAAAAAAAATTCTTAAATTCATCTACCTTCTTTCTTATTTTTCCTTTCATTTTCTCTTTTATTTTCAGATCTTAAATTTATTTGGTAGTTTTTTAATTGATTGATAACTTTTTTTTAAAATTTTATTAATTGTTTCTTGTTAATTAAATCTTAATTTTCAACCATATCAATGAATGGAACTTGGAGCCGCCTATTGTAAAACACGTTCCTCTGCTCTGCACAAGTGAGGGTCTTGTACAGAGGAGGACTTAGTGACTCGGCAAGTTCTTCGGCAGGTCTATATCTTTTCACATGTACCTGGGTGGCGCGAAGTTAAGCTGTTTAATTGCAATCTTTTGCCCGCTTGGAATTGGAAGAGGGCATTCAAGATAAGATTGCCTACTACTCCTGCTGCCGCATCTCAATTATTGGTCAACCAACACTTGCACCCAAACTCTCTCCAGGAATCAACTAATTTGTTCAGCTTACAATTAAGCTGCAGACTGCCCAATTTATTAATTATGCCCTCGTTCATATAACACATACCCAACTGATTCATTTATCAAAATCATTTACAAGGTATAGGACCACAGACAGTAAGTAATCGATCCATATAATACCGGCTTCCCGCGTCTCGCCTGTTAAAAAGCAACCTGCTTCTCTGGAATTTTAAGAACAAGAATTTCTTGTTCTGCAGGAATTTTTCCTGCCAGAAAAGTCTTGAAAATGCAAAGTAGAAATATGTTTATCCCAGAATGGGGAGAACCTTCTCTCTTTTCAAAATTTTCCTGAGAGAATAAAATTTAGAAGTTTTACCCCACGGAAAAGAGAAGAAACCAGCATTACAACCTTTCAACTGATTTTTCCCAATCAACTACCACCCGCTCATTTATATTTGACAGCAAATAATTTCAATAATAATATGATCACAATTACTTGAACTTTAATATAAATAGATCACTTTCCTTGTCTCATCTAATATCATAACATTGAAGGACATCAAAATTAAGTTGTATTTTGAGCATATCAATGAATCGAAACATCGAGCCTCCTATTGTAAAATTTGTGCCTATACTCGGCATTCGTGAGTGTGTTGTATAGAGGTGGATTTTTTCCGGACTTGGTAAGTTCTTTTGCAGGTCCAATATTCACAGATGAATCAGCAAAGCAGAATGTAGTTATTGACTGCCTCTCCTTCAATCTGTTTACAACTGCTCTATGATCCGATGCTCTGTCAATCACATTGCTCCAAATCTGCACAGTTGCTCTAAACCATCAGTTTGAAATTAACATCATGATCCAATAATATTTGTGGAACATTTGCATTTTTAAAAGCAGTTATGTTTTGGAGTAAATCTCTATCTTATAAAGTGGAAACATGTGCAATTGCAAATTTCTGTTAACATAATATATATACATATATACCTCCATAATGTGGTCGATGTTTACCACAATTGAACCATCAACAGTTACAACCGTAACCCATTGCCCATGTTTGAGAACCTGCAATCCTGGCAGTTTGCCACACTCAAGCAAGAGAGTGATCCCAGAGTAGTCAGCATGTTGAGTAATCCCAATGACTCGCTCAGGTTCAGGACAAGGACGATGTAGAGTCATCCTCACTTCATAGATTCCTTCTTGGTAAGCATTGGAGATTTCTTCAGCCTTAGTCTCAAGCGCCATTGCAACTTTCCTCACATCTTCAGAATAAGCCTCCAAGTTTCTCTAATACACCAATAACAAAAAAAAATCATTTCTCAATAAGCTTTACTTCCATATGATGACGAAAATGGTAAGCTAATTTTGTGGATTATTGATTATACGGTTACCTGAATTTGTGGGGCTGTTCAGGCCATAAATTCAACTTTCTGATTTGGGTGGGAAGCGTTCCGAGGAAAATCATGTCATTCCAATCTAGTTTTTGTTCTTCAGAGATAACAAATGCCTGACCGTAACCTGGTTTCTGCTGCGCCTGGCGTTTCTTTTATTCTAAAGGAAGATCAGAGAACCGTCTAGTTAGCTCCTTAATGTTTGACAGCGATTCATCAGGAACTCCATGGTTTATCAACTTCAGCATCACCATATATAATAACGAAACCAATCTCAATTACACAGACAGACATCCATAGTACTGGCGGAATCCGAATTCATGAACTGCATCTCGAAAATCTATAAATTAATCACAGGAATTTAAATTAATTTAGCTACTAACTAAGACCAATTAATTAAATAGTCCATCACAAAATTAAAAATATAAATGAGAATGGCTGTTAAAAAAAAACCTCATATTTTATTAAAAGAGATGTACCTGGAATAAACCCCAGTTTTTGCAAGCACGATGTAAGTTTTGCAGCTCTTGCTCTTGGTAATCAGGGTTAACTAGCTTGGCCACGTCAATCAACGGTACACGAAGAAGCTGAGAAGGATCATCGGAAGAGGGATTAAGGGTAATGATGATGTCGTCCTCATCCTCTCGCGTGCACCTCCATGGCACAGTCTCAGGATGTTGAATTGCAAGCTCTTGCACGCTTGGAACTGGCAGAGAACATTCAAGGTTGTGTTCTTCAGCCGCGGCCATTTTTGTTGAATGAAATCTAACAGTCTGTTCGATCTTAATCTTAATCAATTACCACATCCAAGACCCCTTCTTATTTATTTTCATAACACACACCTGCCAAAATAAAATAATAATAACAATGACAGTACATACAAAACAAGTAATCACGTCCGTTCAAACTCCCCAAAAAAGACAGAGACTTTGAGATTAGATCACAAGTACGATCTATGACCTACGACGGGCGGCAGCAGCAGCAGCAGCAGCCGCAGACTTCTCAGCCTCTGCCAGACCAAACCCAACAATAGTGTTGTCTTCGCCGTATATGATAATGAAATTTACCTTCGGAATTACACCATCGTCTTCCAAACCAAGCCCAACGGGCCCAGAATAAATTGTTTCCGCCGAACCACCCAATCGCTTCAAACTTGAAGCCCAAATACGTCATTTCTACTGTTGTTTTTCACGCTCCACATTAGAGCGTGGTTCTTCAGCCGTACAAAGGAGGAATTTTATAAAATAGATAAAAATAATAAACCGGACCTCAAAAGCAACACTAAATTAGAAAGACAAGACCCGCTTTATAAATCACTTTCAGATCCGTGTTTTTTATGTTTTTTAATTTTTGTTGTTATTATTATTATCATTGTCACTAACACTCTTAGCTCAAACGAATCCTTGCTTCGAAATGGAAAAACAAAATTTTTCAATCGAATCTTCACAGTTGAACTCGCAACGTTTGGTGATTTCGTGTGTTGGTTTGAATTGAATTCAACTCAAATCGTAACGTGTATAATCTCCCTTTCTCTTGCTCTTGTTATAAATTCGGTAAATATTGAGATTTGGGTTGTTTTTGCGAATTGAAAAGGGTATCTTTTTTGGTATTAAAGCTGGCTATGGACTACGAACCTTATGATAGCAGTGGTGAGTTCACTCTCAACTGTTAATCTCTCTGCTTTGATTTCTGTTATCAAATTCGACTATTGAAGTGAGTTTATTAGTTTGACTAGGGTTTTCGCTTTGTAGCATTATGTTTTTAGTGGCCTTTTCTGTTTAATGTTGGAATACACATCGACCTATAGCCTTTTACAGGTTAAAAATAGGTTTTTGAGCTGTAATTCGTGATCCCAGGTTGTAATTGGTGTCGACAGTGCTTAGAATTAGATACTTTAAGGTTTTGAGCTGTAATTAGTTGCGATAAATTAGGTGGATTCTTAGGGTCTTTTGTTTGTGTTGAAAATTTTCACTTTTATCAAGTATTATGAATTTGAAGCAGTTTGTGGTATAAACCGGGATCAAAGAACTTAGCGTGTCATTGAGGATGCAATTCAAGCTTTGATTTAGATAGTTATTAGTTACATTTATCTAGAGCTTGTCATTTTAGGCCTTTTAATTGTAATTAGTTTGTGATGGTTGAATAAAAATCTTTGCATCTTTTGGTCATAGGTACTCATGCTTTGATTGCTTAATGTTATTTTTTATGTTAAAAATCTGAATTTTTGTGTATATTGTGAATTTAAAGCCTACCCCCTTTTTTTCTTCAAAACAGAAAAGTAAATAAAAATTGATGGGAATGAATAAAATTTATGGATGTAATAAAATTTTGTATTATTGAATAAATCAGAATCAATGGGGAGACATGACTTAAGTGCTTTAACTTATAACTTGCAAAGTTCTATTGCAGCCATTTTCCTTGTTTGGAACTTATGTCAGCCTCCTTCCTTTCCTAGAACCATCATACTGTTGAGCAACATTTTGGTTTTTTGACATTTTACTCTATATGGCAATTTTTGTGTTTATAAATTAGAGTACTGTTGAAGTTTGTTTTTCCTTTTCATGATTAAAGTGTATTCAATCTGAAATTAACACAGGAACTGATGATGATCTTCCCCCATCACATCAGAGTAGAATCCCTCGAGGGGGACGTGTTGCGGGAAATGGAAGACCTCCTGTGGGTTCTGTCCCATACCCTAGGATGTATGGTGACACAGATATGGAGACTCAAATTCATCAGCTTGAGCAAGAAGCATACAGTTCAGTTCTGAGAGCGTTTAAAGCCCAAGCTGATGCTATTACTTGGGTACTTTTGTACTTTTGTTTTCATGAATCTAATATTCTTAAATTTGTTTTATCAGGTTAATGACTGCTACATGAAATATATTTTCTTCAGGAGAAAGAAAGTTTGATAACAGAACTTAGAAAAGAGTTGAGATTATCAAATGAGGAGCACCGAGAGCTTCTAGGCCGGGTCAATGCAGATGACACAATACGAAGGATAAGGTCTGATATAGTTCGAAAGTGTTTGTTTAAGAAGTAAGATTGTTTGTCAGATTTTTGCACCCTTTGGTCTCTTTGTCTTATAATGGATTGTTTCTTGGGAATTGCCACCAGGGAGTGGAGACAATCAGGTGGGCTGCAGCCTGGCATGCACAGTATTAGTCAAGGTGTTCATGATCCAATTCCCAGTCCTACTGTCTCCGCCTCCCACAAGAGACAAAAAATTACACAGTCAATACCTTCTCAATCTTTTGGTGGGCCATCAGCATCGTTTCACCCTCAACCTGTCACTACATCTCACCAGCCATCTTCATCGGCTGCTAAACGAGGACCCGTATCAGGATCAAAGGGCAAGAAGCATAAACCTGTGAGTTAAAACTTACCCACTTAGGAATACAACTTATCATGTTGTTTGTTTATGCTAACTTTTTTATCCCAATAGGGTCTGCCTGGTGCATCCTCAATGAAGTCCATTCAATACCCTTCCTCAGGTCCAGCTGGACGGGGTCAAGTTGGTAATAGGGCATCTTCAGGTGCTGCCCTCGTGAGTGAGCCCCCTGAAGGAGCAACATTTGATCCATTGGTTGGGAAGAGAGTTAGGACCAGGTGGCCTGATGACAATAACTTTTATGAAGCTGTAATAACTGACTACAACCCAGTTGAGGTTTGTCTCTCTTGGTCACTTATGAAACTAATACTGTAATGGTTTTATAGCTAATTGAATTTTCCTAATCTTCAATAGGGACGGCATGCTCTGGTCTATGATATGGGTACTACAAATGAGACCTGGGAATGGGTTAATCTCTCAGAGGTATGCATGTTACCTTCTTTCAATGGCTGTCAGTGTCTCTTTGTTGTCTAATTTCATCTGTATTGTGATTCTGTGATGCAAGCTTAACCCATTAAATAGCAGTTGTAAGAAGCTTTAATTGGTTGCTGAATTCACTTTCTGAAAAGCATATTTGAAAATTTTTGTAGATATGCGGCTGAAGTTTCTGAGGAGGTGCTTGCTTTACTCTATACTTAAATTTGCTTTAAGAATATGCTTCCAATTAGTTATACACATTTCTCGTGTAATACTAGACTGAGAATCTCTCCGATGCATGTAACATATTCAAGTGAAGCTATCTGTATCAATTTGATAGTTTGATTGCCATGCTTTATGAAGGTTCTTGGTAAATGGAGACTAGAAAACATAGACATGGTAGAGCTCAGAATCTTTGTTTATGGCCCAAGTTTGGGACTTGTTAGATACTGTAGAACATCTGCTGATCTATGGATGATGTCAGTTCTATTGGTCTGCAGTCTTTGTTGTACAGTAATTGATTAGTTTGGCTCCTATCAATGGTTATCCTCTCATTTCATTGTCTGCATTTATTTTCTGGGGATTGTTTACTTAAATATTGGAACTTAATTATCAATATGCTGAGGCACATCTAAATTACTGGTTCAATAATTTAGGGCATATTTGGTTTCCTTTCCTAACCATTTTCCTGTTTCTACAACTGCAAATTTGTTTGGATAAGTTTTGTGGACATAGTTTGCAAGAAAATTGTTTCTAGAAGAACCATTGCTTATTGTCTTTTGGTATTTTTGGAAACTGTTTTGAATTATAAAACAGAACATTGCTTTTCACTGTTTCTCTTGAAAGGTCTCAATTTGTCTGAATGAGGTATAACAACTATAATATTAGTGTTCAAAGCTATCTTGACATTTTGGTATCCAAATTTATAAGAATTCTAAAATCATCCGAAAACTGCAGCGTGTTCTTATTCGATAAAACTTAGTACCAAGAAATCAAAAATAGAAAAAGCCTCCAAAACAAATTCCTAGGGTCAGTAATTTGATTTAAAGATGAATATTATCCATTGGCAATTGATGCATTGTCATTTGGTTAACATGCATCTCACTAATAAATTTCAGATTTTCCTTCATTTTAGCCTCTCATAGGTTTGATTTGAACATTTTGTGTAGTTAAATGGATTTAGATTAGGTTTGATTTGAACATTTTGTCTAGTTAAATGGATTAAGATTAAGTTTTGTGTTACCTCTGCAGATAATATATTAGTTCTATGAGCATTCTGTGTTTCATGTATTGAAGTAATCTTCTTTTGCAGATCTCACCTGAGGATATACAATGGGAAGGCAATGATCCTGGAATCTCTCGCCGAGGAAGTTATGGTGGATCAGGTCATGGAATGAATAGATCGATAGGACGTGATAATGTGCCAGGTGCAGGAAGAGGTAGAGGTTTGGGAAAATGTCAATCTAGAAAAGATTTTCTGCCATCCCAGAATGGGGTTGGAAAGAAGGCTCCAGATGATATACAAATTCGTCACACTGCTAGTGTTATTAAAGAGGCAAGTGAAAGAAGTTTGATCCAAAGCAGGAATTGTCGATGCATTTGTTTTTTTATATATGTACTTTTATTGAATTGGCACAGGTGGAGAGGGTCTTTGGTGCAAGTCATCCTGATCCAGTTGAGATTGAGAAAGCAAAGAAAGTGCTAAAGGTTGGAAGAGCTACCGTATCTTCTTTTTTACCCTTAATGTCCTTTACATTTTTCTTTTCATCAAGTTGCATCAATAACTTACTTTTTTGGATTATTCAGGAGCAAGAGCAAGCACTTATTGATGCAATTTCAAGGCTTGCCGACATTTCTGACGGTGAAAGCAGTATTTTTTTCTTTCCTTTATGTGTCATTTTTAGAGTTTTTAAGTGTTTCTTGGACATTGTATTTTTTACTCTGTTTTCTGCAGTATCTAATGGAATAATGTGTAGTTTCTAAAATGGAGCTGATGTCAAATTGAATTGGCAACTTTGCTCTTAGAGGAAGTAGTGTCATTAACCAGTAGATGTCAGCTATTTTATTCTATTTTGCATAAATCATTTACTCAAATCAATGTCTTAATAAATGCTAAAAGGGCATTAGCATTTCATTAGGTTTCATTTATGCAGCTTGGGGAGCTAACATGTGGAGTCAAAAAAAGGGTCAAGAATTTCACAAGTTTGGTTAGGTCAATTTTTACTAGGATTGAAACCGCGTGCTCTTGCCTATTTCTGCCCAGAAATTTCTCATGTTATTTTTACCATCTAAAAACTATCAACATTTTGTTATTTTCGATGATGGGGGAAACCATTTTTTTTTCTTTTTGTATAGATGTTTATATATTGTTTTAGATCAGGAAAACAACTGGGCATTTCTAATTAAATAAATTCATTTCATAACTTTGTATTCTCAAGTTAATTATTTTGCCTTGTAACAGATGAGGGGGGCCATCAGTTTTCCCGCGGGCAATCAATGGGAGAATGATATGGTAGAAGATTATTTTTGGTAGAAACAGTGTAGCCTCGTAACTTGCGAAGAACACGTACAGTGGTGGTAACAAGGAGATGGATAGAAGGAAATCGTTTTAGATGTTGAAGAGACAAAGATTTGTAGATCAGAATTCTTGTATAATGCCATATTGATGATATCTCCAGGCTTGTGGCGTATGATATGTGGTATTAACTTGAAGATTGGAATTAATTTATGGTAGCTGGGTCTAATTTCTTTGTTAATGATCAAAACGATATCACTTTGTCAAGGGGGATGCTTTTGTAACATTGTAATGTTACTATTAGTGAGATTCATCTGTTGTGATCCTGTATAAAATTTTGCTTTTTTGGTTGGGTTCATTTGTGGCGTGTCTTATTTCATCTTTCCAATGACGAGCGTGAGTGGACATGGTAGAGTAAGTGTGATGATAATGTCTCCACTCTTGAGTTGTAATTCTAAGGTGAAACAGAATTAGACCCTAATCGTCAAAGGCGGAGCTGTGTTCTGTTGTAGCAATAACTGCTTCTGGACGGTTAAAGTCCAGCCCTTGTCAACTCAGCCATCTGTGACAACCGACGTTGACATCTGCAATGAGAATCCGTGCCTATCTCGCTAAAACTAGAGATGGCCCACTTGGCCAGTTATTTCCCACTTACCCTAATTGGTTGGTATTGAATTGATATGTACGACTCGTGACAACTTCTGTTGCTTTTGCTTTTGGTCAATTTCTGTCGATACCTTGGTACAGTATACAGTAACAGCATGACGATAAGAACAAAGATTAAGTGACTCCTGAGATGATGAGTTCGTTGGCCAAAAACAATGGCTTGAATGAGCTCAAAACTAAACATCAACAAAGTTTATAACATCTTAAATATTCAGTACATCTCCGTCAAACACAAGTGTTCAATTATAATGGTTTGGCCGCACCGCAATGGCTGTAGACTACCTCAATTAATTTCCGCTACCAAATGAATGATGATCGGTTCACTTTTTCAAAAGAAAGAAAGGTTGTCGTTCTTTTTCCTATAAAGAAATAAAAAAAGCAAAAGAAGAAAGGGCTTCCTTAACCTGTGTTGTTGCAATCTTATACTGTCTTTTCTCTCTTACATCCTCTACTTGGGCAAAATTTGTTTCATGATCTTGTTTAATTTCTCTTCTGATGTTGTTGGCACACCATATTTCTTTGGTTATGAAATCAAGCTATATAACTGACACGATTACAAGAACTCCTTTCAGTTGTCAAATACAAACAGGTGAACATTAGAGATCGCCTGTCTGTTCTAAACAATGACGTCTCTTCAATGCGTTAATCCAAGCAAGCAGTATCAAAGCAGTGTCAGTATAGGAAGATATTTTGTAAAATGTGAAGCAAGTTTTAGTCCAAGTTCAATCAAAGAGAAAGCTGATGATCAGAAGAGGCTGAGGATATTAATCGCAGGTGGAGGAATTGGTGGCCTAGTTCTTGCATTGGCAGCAAAAAATAGAGGGCATAAAGTTAAAGTGTTTGAGAAAGATTTGAGCGCAGTGAGGGGAGAAGGTATGCACCGTGGCCCTATTCAACTCTCCAGCACTGCCTTGTCAGTTTTGCAAGCTATCGATGGAAATGTTGCCAAGCAGATTATGGAATCAGGTTGTGTTACTGGGGATAGAACCAATGGCCTTGCTGATGGCATCTCTGGTGAATGGTATGCCTCTTTTTATTTGCAAGCTTCGAATTTTAGTAAATTAAGATTTGTTAATAGAACATGTATTGAGGTTATTGCAATTGATTGCATTCTTTCTTCTTCTCTGATTTCAGGTTCACCAAGTTTGATCTGTTGACGCCTGCTGTGAAGAGGGGCCTTCCCATCACTCGAACAATATGTAGGATGGAATTGCAAGACATTTTAGTCGACGCTGTTGGTTTTGACATATTGAGTAACAAATCTAAAGTTGTGGACTTCATGGAAGACTCTTCTAAGGTTTGAAGCTTCCTAAATTTTAATTTCTTAGTTTAACACCTCTTCACTGTAATCAAACTTTAACATTTCCTCGAGGTAATATCAGGTTACTATAATCCTTGAGGATGGACCGCAGTATCAAGGTGATATTCTAGTTGGGGCAGATGGAATGTGGTCAGAAGTAAGTTCTTACTCTTATGGCTATCCCTATTTGATTAGTCAGCAATGTATTCGTTGTTTTCACATTTCATTAATTAGGTTCGAACAAGACTATTTGGGAAGCAAGAAGCAAAATATTCAGGGTACACATGCTACAGTGGAATAACAGACTTTGTGCCACCATACATTCATTCTGTGGGGTAAGTTTGGTGCTACAACAATGACATATCTGCTAATGGTCCAATGCTTAATTTGCTGGTTCGGTTTGTAGGTACCGAGTGTTTTTAGGATTCAACCAATACTTTGCAGCTTCAGATGTTGGAAATGGAAGAATGCAGTGGTATGCCTTCCATAAAGAGCCACCTATGAATACTGATCCTCCCGGAGGCAAGTCTCTCTTTGATGCGTGCAGTTACGATACTTAATCGCTAGTTAAGTCGAAGTTAATCTTCTTAATGGAAGTTTTTTTTTCGCAAAATTATGTAGGTAAAAAGAAGAGACTTCTTGAATTGTTTGGGAAATGGTGTGATGAAGTAATTACTTTGATTTCAAAAGCAGCAGAGGACATGATTTTAAGGAGAGATATCTATGATAGAGACGTGATTCATAACTGGGGCATTGGACGCGTGACTTTGCTTGGTGATGCTGCTCATCCGATGCAGCCAAATCTGGGGCAAGGGGGTTGCATGGCAATTGAGGTATGTTTTTGTCATATGTGACTAAACCTATAATGTCAAAATTGTAATGGTAATTGAGTTGTGTTATGCCGGATCCACAGGACTGTTATCAACTGGCGCTTGAGCTTAATAAGGTTGTGAAAAGCGGAGCAGAAAATCAACTGCCAGATGAAATTGTGTCAGCTCTTAGGAGGTATATTTTAGGAACACAACAAGGTTCCCGGAACTATACTAACCTCAAATTATGATGTCGGTATGCCATTGAAATTACAGTATGTATGAATCACATAGTTTTCAGCTTCAAGTTTTCCCTTCAACAGGCTTCATACATGGAATAATTTAAATCATTCTAATAGTCTTTGTTGATCGCTCGTCTTAAGAATTTAGTTTTTGTTTCCAAACTTATGGTTTCATTCATGATGAACAGATATGAGAAGAAAAGAAGGTTTCGAGTAAGTACAGTGCATGCAGCCAGCCGAATGGCGTCGAAAATGCTTGCCACTTACCAACCTTACATAGAATTAGAATCCGGTCCTCTGTCTGTAAGTATACCTCATTAACTCGTCAATATCTCCTCTCATTCACATTGCTTGAAATATTTTAAAAAATTATTCATTTTGAAGTTGTATTGTTGCCGTGGTATTGCAGTATCTATCAACTGGAAGGATAAAAATACCTACAATTCTTATAGCACGCGCATTCTTGCAGCTTTGTGTTCCTCTGTTCATGAATTGGATTATGGCTAATCCACAGGTGACAAACATTCTCTTTTAACTTATTGGATATTACTGTTTTTCCATTTCTTTCCCCTCTCCCCTTGTTTTTTGGGTGTTCATGACAGAGGAGCCCTTAACATTTTCATAGCGATGTACAATGCAGATTGTCGCGGAAGAGGGAGAAAATGTCGTGAACAGATAAATGTTTAAGTCTACACGGCCAGTATAGAACATTATTATGAATCTTCTGATTGGATTACACGGAAGGAGCAAACCCCAATCTGAGTTTTGGGATGTCCTCTGTCTGTAAAACGTTGTAGTTGATCGAGCAGACTGTATGTAAGTATGATCAAGTTTAAACTCCTATGATTAAAACAATTAATCAATTGAGTAATAATATAGTATTACAAGATCATCACTACTTCTAATCCTGAGTAAGAGCCCACTAAAATCAACCCTTCGATCCAATTAAGTTGCCATACAGTATAATGAGAATTCACAACCAAGCAAGCCGGGGGATTTGGGCAGAAAAGCAACAACATTCAAGTTAATCAATCACCTCCTAGCCCATTTACTCTGGCGCTTCGCAGCCAGCTTCTCCTTTCCACCACTTTCTCTCCCACGTTTCCCTGAAACCTTACTGGCCTCCACAGTCTTCTTCGGAGGCCTCCCGACACTCCTCTTTGAAGGACTAGTCTCCTCCTTTGCCATTTTCTCCTCGCTACTTCTCAACGACATCCTTTCTTTCCCTTTCTTATCTTTCTTTCCAGGAGTAGTGTTATTATTATTATTATTCTTTTTCTGCTCTTCACTACCATGACCTTTATTACCTCCTTTACCACTTTTCTTGGTTGTCTGCACGGGAGAGTTTCTCTTGATTCTTTTCAGGAAATTCACCACGCTTTTCTTTTTGTCCGATGTCTCAGTCTTCTTCTTATCTGTTTTTGGAGTTTCTTGTTTCTCAGCAGAACCAGAACCTTTGGAACCTTGGGCTGCCGAATTCTGTTTCCTGCCATTGCTTCTCGGAGTAGTAGGAGTTCTGCTTGTTAGATTCCTGGTGCTTCTTCTTGAGCTTCTTGCACCAGTTTTTACCTCTAATAAGCTTCGTTGAACTGGCAGCTTTTGATCAGTAGCTGGTTTTTTATCAGTGTAATCATCATTCTGTTGTTGTTGCGGTTGGTAATCAGTACCCTTGCTTTGTGCAAAGGTGGAAAATGTTTTAGCCGAAACTGAGCTGCGTTTGCGACAGACAACAATGGGAGCCAATGATTTATGCTTGTCAAGTAAGGAATCAGATCTGGGTAACAAGAGTACAGATTGTGGCGGTAACGGAGGAACTTGTAGTTGACGAGAAGAATGAGAGATGAGGGTTTCTTTCTTGATTTCGTTGGAGAGAAGTTTTCGAAGTTGAAGAGCAGTTTCAGACTCAAGGGAAGTTTTGGGGAAGTAGACGATGGCGTTGTTGAAGAGAAGCAAGAGATCTCTATAGAAAGAGAGGGGGGCGCATGTGCATGGAGTAGACGAAGAAGAAGAATAGGCGCTTCCTAGGAGTCTTGCCTGTATTGTTTGTAAATCCACGTGCTGTCTAATTAGCTCCCTGTACAGGTTGGTGTCCTGCATTGATGGCAAAGTCGAAGTCAAATTGGAGCCCAAGAGAGAATTGGCCCACATTCTACATGGGCCTCAGCGGGAGCGAGCAGAGGCTAAACAGAGAGTGGCATGAAATCTATCTATCCATTTTACTTGATTTTCTAGCACAAATACAACTTTCAGTATCTTTATAAATTAAGACAACCAATTAGAGAAGAGAAGAGAAGAGGGAAGGGAAGGCTTGCATGTATCACAAAACTAACTCATGCTTCAACCATTAAAACAAAGGAAGTTGACAGACAATACTTTAAAAGAGTTTAAGCCATGGATTGATTGCTCGTGGTCCATCCAAAAGTTTCATCACCTGCTATTCATGGGCATGCATGGGAGGATTATTATTAGATGGTTGGTCGACGATCATCCACTTAGGGCCCTTTAGTCATTTCGTGCTTCTGGTTAGTCAATTAATTGAGGAATACGTTCTTTTAAATTTCCGAATTTGGTCAAACCTTACGCATAATTCTATTCATATCATATACATTTTGTAAATAATTATAAAACAAACAAACGCACGCACCTGGCTTTTGAGCCGACCCTCGAACATGGATACATGCTTGTGGGTCCTAATCATCTCCAACAGCCGAATCAACGGTTCTGATTTCGCATCCGTCTCTTTGACGGCAGCACCGGAATCCCTCTTCCTCTTCCTTTTCCTCCCGAAACTCACCGAGCTTTGCACGTCACTACTCAACTGAGTCCCCGAGTCACCCAACTCCGCCGACTCCGCCCCCCCCTTCGACTCACTTTCAACCCCACCACCTTCTTCTCCGGATCCAACCGCTTCCGCTTCATTCTTTATTAAATCCCCTCCCTCTGAATTGGACTCGTTCACCGACCGGTTTTCTCCGTCGGAATCTTCTTCGCGTTGAGAGAGTAGCTTAATAATGATGGGTTTATCTGGTGGTTCGTGTGATTTGTCCTTCAGTGAAGTTTTGTGTTTGTCAAGATCTGGTTTTTGTTGATTGTCTCGTTCTTCCTCTAATCTCTTAACTTTAAGCTGTAAAGAACTGTTAAAACAATTTCTCAGATCTAACGAACACACCAAACCGAAAAGAGATAATCTTTTTTTAAATAAATTAAAATTATTTAAAAGGATTTTATTAATTACTGGATAGAAAGATCGTAACGTTGAACCTCCTGTTTCAATTCGTCAACGCGAACTTTGCGTAACTGTTCTTCGAGGCACGGAATGCTATCAACTTTATCAGTAGCAGCAGCTTTAGCTTTGAATCTGCGTTTGAGGTCTTGGTATTTCTGTTTACAGCATTGAGCAGTGGTTTCAAGATGAGGAAGAGAGGTTTTGGTTTGGATTTCCATGGCCACAGAATCCCAGTTCTTGAAACCGTGTCGTTTCACGGCGCATGCTAGCAGCAGCTCCTCCCAAGTTCCCCATGTAGTTTTTTCATCACTCATGTTTTGTATGTTCTTTTGAAGACGACGACGACGATAACTATGATTCTAAATTGTGGGGTTATGAATAAATAGTTACTGGGTTTGGTTTTGTTCGTATATTATCTCATCTAATCCCATCCCTCCTTCAACTAACTTATTTTCAAATGATAAATAACTAAACTAGGGTTTTGCCTGTATAAATATTAGTTATTTCTTTAAGCATATTGTTTAGTTGGGCGGTGGACTCACTCGGGTCGGGTCATTCAAGGGTTGGACTGCGAGCTCAATTGACATCAGACCTGGACTCATTGATTCGATTGGTCGGCCCTCAGGAATGGTCAGAATTCGGACACCACTTTTTAAAAAACAGAAGGGATCAGTCCATGGCTTAACTCTTTTTAAGGTATTGTCTGTCAACTTCCTTTGTTTTAATCGTTGAAGCATGAGTTAGTTTTGTGGTGGCAGACAAGACATGCAAATCTTCTCTTCTCTTCCCTTAACAAAACTGGAATTTCTTTGGATGACAATCAGCATCTAATCCAGCCTCCTTCGGCACTCCTCTAAAAAATCCGTGGCTGCTTCAAGGGATTTATCCTTGATTCTATAAGATCTATCTTTTAACTGTCAGGATAAAATATGGAACAATTTATAGACTATACAAGAAAAGAACATACATCCACAAGCGCAGCACCAACAGTGGCGTATTCTCTATGGAAAATAGACACGTATTTGCAATGGGTTGATCTCTCCTGAGTCTGAGAAGCCGAGATTTTTCTCTCCTCCACACACTTGAATATCTGGTGTGCCCCATCAAAGCAGCCAGGGTATCACTCCCCTGTTTTAAAAAACAGATCAAATAATGTTGGGGAAAAAAGAGAGTTAGATTTTATCAGGGATTGTGATATAATGGAATGGAATGAGTACCTGACATGACAAGGATGGAGATGAATCAGAAGAAAATAGAAAGGCCAGCAACAAGAACCATGACTTTCCTCCGAAAGTCGTCTCTGTCGCAGCAGAGATGAAGTCAAAAGAGAGATAAAGACCGTTATTTTACCAGGGAGCTCATTTTGCTCATAACAATAAAACTTAGATTATAAATCATAACAATCCTAGTTAATATTTTATGAAATGGATTAATATTTTGGCGTCTTACGTTACACGATCATAAAAGAGATTCCTTTTTCTGTATCTGATTTCAAAATAGCTCGAAAGAAATCCCAAAATCCACGCCACTTGGACCACCATGTCCAAAGCAAACCTCTTCTCCACGGCGGCAACTTCGCCCCAACCGTCACCCCAACTACAGCAACAGCAGCAACTTTACCAACATCTAAGACCACCTACAACGTTAAACCCTAATCAATCCCAGAGAGTTCTTTATCCGGTGGCCTCATCTGGGCGTGGTTTTATTCCTAAGCCTATGCGTCACAATAACAGTAATTCTTCTGACCATACGGTTACAGTGGCCAGTCATGGCGGGTACCCACCATGCCCTAATCAACTGCCGCCGTATCATCCTCAGCCTCGGCCTCATTTGGATGCTTCTTTGAGTAATCATCATCTGGTTCACCGCCAACACCACATTGTCAAGCCTTCTCTTAGCCAACAACAACAGCAGCAGCAGCAGCATCACCACCATCCTCAAATTGCTCCGCCCAATAGAGGAATTCCAGTTTCTTCTGGCCATCTCAAGGTTTCCCTTTTTTTTTCTGCTTTTTCTTTTTCCTGGTTGGATGTTCTTGTTTTCCTAGAAAGATGTGTTTTGTTGTGTTTTGATTGTTAATGAATTGTCCTGGTTTAACAGAAATGTACAGAATTTGTTGTAAAGCAAGTGATTTTGACTTGAACGGTCATTTCTACTTTTGGGATTTCGGTTGCTCCATGTACTTTTTGAATTGCTTTATGTTTTTTTGGAGTTAGGTCGGAGAACATTATTAAAGGTGTAATCGAATGTTTGATTATGCATCTTGCTTGAAGGGACACCTACTGTCGTTCTGGTTTAGGTGGCTAATCAGTGTTAAATTTGGGTGAATGGATTCATTGTGTGTGCCTGAATATTTGATGCTCCCTTAGCAACTTTTCAGCCTCTTCTTCAAGTCAAGATTGTCAGCTTTACCACGCTGAAATATAGAATTTGGTGTTTCTATTCTTATTATTGTAAATTTATGATTTTTACATCAGGTTGCTACACCTCCATCTTCAATTTCTGACTGTAATGGATATAAACATTTGAGGTAGTGTTGTATGGTTTATACTATTTTTTTCATTTTTGCTTCTTTTCCCTCTTATATGTGTATGATTATGCTGAAACATTGATGGTTTTCTCATCGTGCCTTTCTTTAGGAATAAAAGAGACGGGACTATTGCCATTGTAAGAGATAGAAAAGTAAGTACAGTCTCGACGTTTTTCTGCTTTCTGTATCTTTTTGTAACATGTTGTCATATGTATAATGACTTCTTGGTATGTCTTTGACTTGAAATTTGAAAAGTCATGCTCGTGACAAAATCATCTCATTGATAATTGGAGAAGCATTTGTTTATCTGTTTATTGTTGAAAGTTGGTTTGTCCCGCTTATCAATTTTAACTTTCTAAGGGGAGATTCCTCACATTGGTATGGGTTTTAAGAGGTGTTGATCTCCAACACTCCGCACAAATGAAGAGTTTGCAACAGAAATAAAAGAAAATAAGTGAGGACATACAATTTGAACTGACTTTTGATATAATTAGTGATAGCAAATGAGTGATATGGAAACAAATGAAGGATAGGTTTCCAAACATGACCACTGTTGGTCCTTAGAGAGCACCCATCGTGGATGACATTGGATGCATTCAGATGGTGGGTTTATGTGCAAGAAGGATATGCTTTTACTAATGTGGATACATTGATCTTAAAAGAAAATCTTTTTGTTTATTTGCTATATTAAACTTAGGCAACAAGTTTAATAGTTTCTTTGATTGTGATGCAATTTTCAATATATATTTATCTTTGGTTTATATATGCAGGTCAGAATATCAGATGGGGCTTCTCTTTATGCACTTTGCCGGTCATGGTTGCGAAATGGATCTTCTGATGAAAGTCAGGTGTGTATAATATCTGCTTGCATGTGGATTTTAAATCCATGTGATTTGTACCATTATCTTTCAGCAAATATGTACTGATAATTGTGTTGTTGATAAAAGAATTCTACTTTTGTGGGATGTTGTTTGCTAATTTTGACTGGGAAGGTGCTTCTCCTATGATTCTACTGATATGATGGAGAATGGTGATTATGGTTTGAGTAAGTCAACTTAAAATCTTCCTTTGAACCCTTGAAAATATAGACGTCTGATATTCAAGCTTTGTTTGTAGCATGCGTGCCACTGTCTACTGTAGCAGTGAACTATTGATTTAACATAACAGCTAGTGTATTCTATTTATCTATTGTTGGTATGGAAATTGTAATTTCAGGGATATGATAAACATTTTCTACTGAAATAAAACAAAAAAGAAGTATTGAAGCATATAGAAAGATAATATTGGTTCTTTTTTTCACTTTCTCCGTTTTTTTGTCAGTATTAGATGTAAACGTTGTAAGATATAAAAATACTACAAGAATTTTTTTGTTTCAAAAGAAAATAATTTATCTATTTCGTTGCTTGGCTTTTTATTAATGCCTTATGTTTTAATTTTATTAGCAGCCAGAGTATGGGGACAGCATAAAGTCTCTCCCAAAACCTTTGCCTATCCCAGTGGCCGAGACTAGTGTAGTCAAGGAGAAGGAATATGAAAAGGATGATGATGAGAACAGTGAGGTTAGTCTTTGTTGTTAGCATAGATATCAGTGATAGTATTATTAGTGATAGCAGTGTAACTAGCACTACCTCTATTAATGCTGTTGCAAATCACTATTATAAAAATCGAATGTTATAAATGTGTACAGTACTGAGTATGAAGCAGAAAGGCAGAAATTTAATCTAAAAAGCAACAACCTTTTAATTTTAAGGGCTGCACAAATTGGAAGTTTAGAATATTGTCTCAAATCATTTATCTTTCCAAACTGAAACTTCTACCTAACTAGAATTTTTGGTTCTGCTTTCAGGATGAGAATATTGATCATTTATCAGCAGAAGATCTGTTGAGAAGACATGTTCATTGTGCTAAACGGATTCGAGCACAGTGTGTTTCTCTCCCTTCATATTCTGGGTTTTTGGAGCTGTGATTTATTATGTAAGCATTTGGTGGTGAAATGTTATATTTTGTTGGCCTGTAGGTTGAGGGATGTACGGACAAAAGAAATTGAGAGGTACAAAACTAGGCTGAGTCTTCTCTTGCCTCCTCTTGTAGAACAGTACCGGATTGATGCTTTGGATGGAAACTGATCTGATCAATGGACATTACCAAGGATGGGGATATTATGTGTTCTACTAAGCTAGCAAGAAGCGAGATCCCCAAGTTCCGTAACATAATTGGTAGATCTAAGAGAGGGTTATGCCATAGGGAACAATGTGATTTGCTCTGTTTATAAGTAGATGTTACATTATTCTGTAGTCTTGACACAAAGTGGAAATGTTTGTTTCGCTGCCTTGTGTGACAGCAGGATTACAGTAGTTAAAGTTAGAAATGGCATATTTTCTGTGAGAGTAATATTCACTGCTGCGACTTGTGAAATCTGAATCCGATTAGATGACTGAAATGATTCCCAATCTCGTGGTGCAGTAAACTTGCATATTTTACAACAGTATAGAGAACATGTCTCTTTGGTGCAGGTTTTGACATTTTCTAAATGGGAATTTGGAGCAATTCGAAATCCGTTTGTAAAAGAGAAACCCCCATTTGACTGTACTTTTGCACGATTTCTTATTACTCGACATTTTTATATTAATTGAAGAGACCAAAAAGAAAACTGCATATCGCCTCTTCTGGGGCCAATAGTCAAAAGGGTTTGCTTACGAATTAAGTTTCTCTCTACTTATTACCACCAATAATAATATGCAATGCATTGTTGAATGACAACAACCAACACTAACTCTCTCTCTCTCTCTCTTAGTGTTGGCTTCCTTCTTGACTGACTAATTCCAATTGTTTGCTCAACCAAATTTTATTGACTATGCTGACCCTAAAAAGAAAAGCCCTGGCTGAATGGAATTAGAATTAACTTTGACAATTCAACATGCATCATTCAAGTCCAAAGCAGACTGCTGTGTTTTTGATAATTATAAGAGATACTACTACCATGTTGTCAAATAAACCCAAAACAATTTTCTCATTGTGGTTTGGTTGAAGAATTTAATAATGTCTAAGCCAGTCCAGTCCATCAGCAATAACATCAAAATTAATTACACATGTGAACTGCAATGTGAACAAATGGATTTTCTTAAAAAAAATCATCGAGTCAGTCAACGTTTTAAAGATTTGATTGGACTCTAATTCGAACAAAGAGATTATGATATTTGTATTAAATAAATAAATAGCTAGGGAAAAGAATCAAAAGACTCGTGTACAGCAGCAGCCATCCGTCCGTCCAAAGTGAAAGCACTACAAAATTCCATCTGTTCATCCATCAATTTGAGATAGTGTATTATTTTAAACTATAATATAATACTAACCATATTATATATATATATATATATATATATATATATATATAGACGTAGAATGACACCAACCCATGCAATGCATGATGTATGTATAAATATTGATGAACTTGAACAACCACTAGGATTGTTTCTATCTTCAATTATTAAATTTTGTTCATATGTATTCTATTCTTACCTTAGGATCAGTTTATTTTTTTATTGTTTGAACGTTGAGATTTCAACGGATTAAAATGAAGTGAAGGCCTGATGGCTGTTGTTTAAGTCAACAAGAATTGTTTATTTCCAGTTTCAACGCCTATGTATCTATCTTGTCAACGAATAATAATATCACCTTCCCGATTCTCTATCCTCACCACCCACTACTCGCCCCCACACCACACACCCCTTTCAATTTCATTCATTTTTCTTGTCACTCTGCAACCCCACCACAACACTTTCTATATAAATCATATAATAAAATTATTTATTTATTTATTAATAATAAATATAAATTTCATAATTTTTTATATTAATTAAAAATAAAAATTTATTTTTTAATTAAATAAAATAATATTATTATATTATTAAAAAGTTTTTTTTTAAAATTATATTCGAGATAACAAATTTGGGTTTTAATCTCCTGCTACTATCAAGATTGCAAACTCAAAATAAATGCCTCCGATTTTAAAATTTACACGAGAGAGGTGTGTGGTTAAATGATAGGACAGATCAATCACAGGAATCAAGGCACAAATCATGCGGTCCACGAGACCCCACTTGACCAAGTCATTTCAATAGTTGTGTTTCTTATTATCTCCTTCCACAAATGAAATGATGACATCCATTAATATAGATATCATTAAGTGGTGAGTTTTGTTTGTTTTTTCCAGCTATCAATTTCTCAAAAGTCCTTGAAAAAGTAACAGAACCCCACTTAATTTTTAATAAAGGTGTCTGTTTGCCTAGGAAATCTCCTCCACCATTAATTACCTCGAGCTAGAATTAAAACCATCGCATGGCATGCGTTGGCATTACTGTTACCATTACCATTCATTGGAGTCTTTCACAATCTTTGAAAGTTGACTATTAAATATGTATATCGATGGCAATCAAGAAGAAGAATGAGAGACGAAGAGGGTGTGGTTCTTGGTTTCGATAGATGGGCTTTTATCGGGGCGTGCATGGGCGTGGAACAAGCATTGAATTAAGTGAAAAAATTATCAAGTTGTTGAGAGGCATTGAGTGCGTGCGACACAAAACAGTCACCAAATCATTGGATGACAAATGTATTCATAATTTATAAATATATTAATGGTGGTTGAGCTTTCCATTCCATTTGCGTGATTAGGTTTCGTTCTTTTTACGTTATAATTCCCAATATAGATTTTCGTCATGGGTCCACGGTCGGTTGGTTTCATTTTAATACCAAACAATGACTAGTTTTACACAAGCACAAGCAAAAGCACGAGCGCGAGAAGATACTTGAGGTCTTTATAAAGGACACAAATAATAGAGTTGAATTAACTTCAAAACTTTATTTCATATGACACTCATGTCCCCTTCTCTTACAACCCATCAACCCACGCTTTTCCCTTGCCCCCACTCTCTCTCTCTAGTGGCCAACTTAATATGGTGATTTCAATTAAGGGAAATAACATGACAAAAAGCTCTGACTGACACCTGGTTCTTCCCCTAAAACCACGCCCAGTACAAACTTACATTTCAAACAAATTTCACGATTAATTAATTACTTTTGTACTTTTAATTTCTTTCCAAGATCTAAAACATGGAAAAGTAAAACCAAATACACTACTTTGTTCTTCTTGTTGGATTCTAACATATCCTAGGATACCTACCTAACACAAGTATTGCGTTTCTTAAATCTCTAAATCCAATAAGCTGAAAATCCTTCCTTTTTTCTTTCTGATTCTACCATCACAAAATCCAGAAAGAAAATCACAAAATACATAGACTAAATTCCATCAACAAACCTTAGCCTTCTCTTGTGTATGTACAGAACCAAGACCAACGTCTACCCAGAAACCACCACCACTGAACAGGAAAAAATAAAATAAAAACTTTCGTACCTTCAACTATTTTACCCCGGATGTTTCCCTAACTTGTCTCTTGAAGTTGTAGGCTGTTGGTTCTGAGCAAAAGGAAAGAATTTGGGTCTACTGAGAGAAAACCCAGTAGTTTTAATTGACGTTGGGTCGGAACTGGTAGTGGCCAACGAGGTGGCGGAAGGATTAGTATTGGTAGTGGCTACTCGCTCACAGGATGGGCACATAGTGAGTGTGGTAGCCGGCAATTGCATGTGAAAAGGGTTTGAAGTCTTCAAAGTTCTTAATTCTTGAAGCTCTTTGTGAAGTCTTCGATTCTCCTCGGTCAATGTTTCACAGCATCTCTTCAAATACTCGCAATCCACTTCTGTTTGCTTTAACTTAGTCCTGCAATTAATACACAATTAATTTATACATTTATTCATTCACATATCCAAATCAGAGTTGGTATAACCAAAAAATCATTTTAAAAACTACTTATATATAGATATATACCTCGCTCTTCTGTTCTGAAACCAAACTTCTACTTGACGGGGACGAAGATTAAGCTCCTTTGCTAATGCAAGCTTTTGTTTCTACATCATCAACAAACAGAAACACTATAAAATTAACCCAACCCCAAAATCATAGTCAACAACGCATTAAAAATTGGCAAAAGGGGGTTTAATTTTTCTCTCACATACATGTACTATCGTATATAAACACTTACAGGATTCAGAGTGTTGTGTTCTTTGAAGCTTTCCTCGAGAAAAGCAGACTGTTCTTTAGAAAGCCGCAGCTTTTTTCTAGGACAACCATTTTCATCTTCATCGCTTACTCTCGAAGAAGCTCTCTCGGCCTCCATCTCAATATTAACTAGACCACCACCACCACCACCACCACTAGTTTCAAAGTCCTTCGTCTTGTTCCCACCACTGTAGATACTAAAATCCATCTGAAACGACGACGCTGCGCTGTTGTTAGGAGAAGAAGACAACGCAGCCCCATCATCTGGCTCTTCAACAAGAGGGAATTTGTTCACATCAAACCCTCTACCCATTTGCCAGGAAGAACCCGCCTCCGAACTCCCTACATACATATATGAAACACAAGAAATTTAACAAATGAAAGCGGTGCAGTTTAATTTTTAGAGTGTGTGGATGTTTACCGTTATCAGAGGGCCATGGAAAGGACAGAAAAGAAGGCTGGTTACGAGGGACGGGAGCTTTTGGTAAGAGATCAAGTTGAATAGGTGGATCTCCGTCCGCTGAATATCTTTTATCACAATCCATAGCTTGACTTGATTTCTTTGTAGCTTCTGTGTTTGGTGCTGATATTGTTGTTGTTTGTTTTTCTTCGGCATGGTGATCATCCTCTTGTTGTCTTCCATAAATAAAATCTTCTTCTGATCTAACACTTGGACCGATTGATAGGCCCATGCAGAACCTTAACCCTCCCTTGTTGCTGCTAACTTCGTGAGATTTCTCCATGAAACCAAATGGCCTTGAAGCATCTCCTAAGCTTAAACCAAGCTCCATGGTATCCCCGCTTGCATAAACGAGAGAGAAGAGAGAGAGAGAGAGAGAGGCTATGGGTTACTTTTTTGGATTGAATGAAACCGGTAAGTGGAAAGAGTCTTTATAGAGATTCTAATCCAATTTAGTATTATTAAATATTTATTAAAGACAGCAGACCCCAAACAAGAAATTTACTCTACTTTACTTTCTTCTTTTTTTTGGAAGGGAGGGTTTTTGAGAAACAGGTTTGACCGACAAACCCCAGGTTGACAAACACACGTGAAACCCTAATTCTATAGGAGGGGAGAGGAAGGGGCATGGCGTGCATTAATCATACTCTCATTAACAGCGCGTGAGTAGGACGTCCAACATGATGGAGTTGCGCCTACTGCGTGGAAAAAAGAGAAGACGACACAACATGCACGAGGCTTGACATCTGAGATACCAGTCTTTCATTAGGTTGCCTTCAAATTCTTTTCTAGACTAAAGAAATGAATGCTTGGGAAGAAAAGTTTTCCGTATTTATTTGCTTTCACTTCACTTTCTTAACCCTGCATTCGTGTTCAACGTTGAAAATGCCATTTTGATTCACATTGCTCGTCTAGTTTTGTGTTATTTTGTTTTTTTTTCCTTCCATTAGGCACTACTTCTATTTCCAAATGTCACTCATATTTAACCATTTCGTTCGTTACACTTATTAACCCACCCACCCTAAAAAAAAAGCACATTTATTTATTCGGGGATTAGGCCACAGCCCACAAGAATCATGTAATAAATTAATTACACCTAGCTAGCCACTTTAATTCACCCGTAGAACATGCAATTTCTCGGAATATATCCAGCAGTCAAGCTGGCGGCTAATATAATTACTAGCAAATTGATGGAATGGTTTCGTACTTTTCAAAGACGGTTGTGAAAGAAAGTTGAACAGCCCATATGCGCCTTTTAATGGAGTCGTGGTTTGAAAATCTTGGTGAATTTTGCTTTCAGGTAAAAGTTTCAAGGGGATGGTGGAAATTAAGTGTAATCATGACCAGTATGATTTTACATTCAACAATTTCCATGATTATAAATAGACGTTATCATGTGTGTCAATAAAATGATTCATTCACAAAATTAAATATTGCTTCTACCACTGGTAATGGTAAAACATGCACTAATTCAGCCTGTGCTTCGCATTCATCATCCATAACCATCAACATATCCGTCGATCATAATTCAAATTATGTTGACAATTAATTGAAATTTTTACACATGTTATCGCATCAAACGTCTCGCGTACTGTTGTGTCAATCTTTCCACGCCTTAAGACAGGCTGTTCTATTCAATTAATCAAATGACAATTAATTAAACATTAACAATTGCCTCGTAATCACTATGTCGTGTGCGTGTGTGTGTGTATATATATATATATATATATAAACCTAACATAATATTAAAAATATCGTTGCTTATAAAATGAGAAGATAATAATCTGCTGACCCACAAACACGCTCTTTTCCTTCAATAAGAAAAAGTGTCACGTTTCCAAATGGGATTGGCTTAAATTGAGAGGGTTATTTAGATGTAACATCTTAAAAGTTTGAACACCCCCGTCCTCCTTAGGAAATCAACGGATTATTAAAGAGAGAGAGACAGAGAAGAGTTTTGACCGCTGATTTATATAAATATAAAAATGATGATGGCTGGGCTGGCTGTTGCAGGTTCAGGCTCTCTCTCTCTCTCAGGCATATGTCAAATCCTATAGATTTGTTCAGCTTCCCGTTAACTTTTTGCTTATCCGAGAATTACTTTAACAGTATTACCTTCGGATGCGTTTTGCTTTTAGTCTCTTGACAATATTTTATGTCATGTCTTGCTCTCAGCGTTATCCAAGGGCTTTTATCACGCTTTGCCAGTTAATTACCGCGGTTGAAGGCTTTTCACGCTACTGTAAAACCCAAGTCAAAACAAATTATGCTTGAACGAGGGTAATTCCAGTCAAAAGTGAAAATTTGACACGGCCAGGGCCGCGGTAGAAAACAGAGAAGAGAGGCCCAAGAGCAAGAGGGAGAGAATACTTTTAGCAATGAGGGGTGGTGGTCCGGTCCCTCTCGAGTGGAGCGGAGAAGGAGAACAGAAAAAAACAGAAAGAAAGACAGCGTAGAGTGGGACAAGAACAGGTGTCTACCTTTTGGGGTCATCGCAATAATTGAGGCGAACAACAACGAGGGGAAGGAGCAGCCGATGCTGTTGAGCCTTTTATTTAATAATGATAAGTTTTGTAGGTTTCGGTCCGTGAGCAGTGTGCCATGCCAGTACATGGATTGTCCACGCTTGATCGATGGCATTGTCATGCTTTTAGAATGGTTGCAATTATTGAAAACCACGCAAAACACTTTTAAATCATTTTTATGTAATAAGCTTTTATCTCTTTTTCTCTCATGAACACGCGTATGGTACATAGAGAAAGAAAGATTGAAGAACAACGAAGGAGACACGAGACACTGCTGAAACAACATAAAATCTCTTTTCTTGAGAGCCAAGAAAGACACAGTGACATGGAAAAACCCCACAACTACTTCCCATAGAATATAACAAGATATATCAATATCATGTTTCACTTGCTTTTGACGAAGATCACATTAATAAATTTAGTACCAAATAATAATAATAATCAATACCCTCCTTTTGACCATGAAAGACAAGATGAACAAATTCCGTAGAGACATAGAAACGTGGCATGCATGCATGCATGCAGAAGAGAAAATCTGTAGTTGTCGACTAACCAGACAACCTAACCTCTCTAAAACACTTGCCAAGAGTAGTACAGAGTCCAGCTAACTTTTTTAAGCTGCTAATTGGTAATAATAAATTTGAAACTCCAGAATTCATTTCATGTTGTCCTTCACCGCGGAGGTGGTTGCGTGAATCGTGAAGAAATTTTAAGTCAAATACAGAGCAGCACATACACAGACTGAGAATACCGCCATCTATTTGTAGCTACATACTAGGTGAAAGACAACAACAAAATCAGAAGATCTTTGTGCGAATCTTGCTCAACAAAAGTGCCAGAAACTGACACTATTGCCCCTAGTTGGTCTTCCTAAATCAAGGGGGTTTATCGGTATTTTAATTGGGTTTGGAGCCTGTACTTTAAGTGATGTCAGAGCATGCGTTACATTGATAAGAAAGCTATGAAATGAAATGACTCATGTATTGGAATGGGAATTCCTCTGGCTTTATTTTCATCGACGTCGATTTCAACACAGTTGTGGATTGTTATTGTATTTGTATTTGTATTTGCGACACGAGCGGTGCGGCGGGGGGAACGGAGTTGGGTTGGGTTTGATTGTGGGGTTTAAGATCACGTTAGCGGTCCAGTGCGGTGACTGATTTGTGGAGAAAGCCAATTGCGGAGGGAAGTGGAGCGCGTGACAAGGTGGTCACGTGAAGTTGGCATGGGAATGATGGAGACTAATTTAAAATTTGATTGGTGAAAGTGAGGTGTCATGGTAAAGCAGACGTTGACGTGGACGAATGAAAAGAAGGCACGTAAGAGTATAGGTTAGGTTGTGGGGAAGGTCGACGCGGGGGCCTGGGGGTGCCGTGGTGGGAGGCAGATGCAGCTTGAGAAGGAGACAGTGTCCCAACAGAAGCAATCATTAGTACGAACCAAACCGAACCGAACCGCCTTTAATTGTTCTAGTTATTTATTTGTTTTGAAATTTACAAATATATATATATATATATATATATATATATATGTATACATATATACATATACGTGTGTGTATTTTTTTTTGGAATAATGATGAAAAGGGGTAAAAAATTGAGTATTATTATTATTATTATTATTTACTATTGATGATGATACACAAATATATCATGTGATGTGATGTGATGATATTGTATGATATGGTCCCCTCCTCAAGTTTCTCGATCTCAATCATAACGCACAACACTTTGACCAGCAAGTCTAAGTATAGTTGAAGCTACAGCAGTGAATTGTTAGTAGAAGCAGCAATTATTACAGGAGTGATTGAATAGAATATATATTTGGTTTCAGGTGAGTTTGGGCGCGTTCGAGGCTGAGGGCATTACGCTTTTGCCTTGCTTGGGGTCCCCGTCATCTCATCAACTGGTCTGATCCCTCGTCTCGTCTCATCAATCATCATTGCTCGTTGCTCCTCTTCAGTTCACAATTCCTAATTATCTACATTAATTGTAGCAGTAGTACTGGTAATTAGCTGGGGATCATTTATTTAACACATTAATTAATCAATCAGTTGAAAACCCCCCTCAGATTTCTACGACTTATCATAAAGGGAGTGTAAGAAAAACCAAATCTTGATTGATTCTACGGCGATATAGTACCTGTATTAATTAATGGGATGAGTTGTGCTTGTGGGCACATATGTGGCTGTGTCTGGGGTTGGCTAACCGGGACGGGCGGGGGACGACCTTCCTAATCTGATCTTCTTCTTCTTCTTCTTGTCTGGTTCAATACACATGCATTATTAATACCCAGTCATTCATAAAATTATCCATCATGATCATGGATCAACGAGCATATGATATATTTATTTACTATTGCATCATTATTTATGATTTAATAATGTATGCGCGTTACTGTTTATTCAAGAATATTTGATCGACCTCAGTCTTTCATGCTTCTTGTTTTTTTTCCTGGAAACCAATTCACAAAATCAAAGCGAGCATTGAAGTGACTTCATAATGATTCAACATACAACCTTCCTACTCTCCTTTGATTAAAAGACCATCTTATGGTTTCAATTTAGACCGCCATTATCATAAGTGTGTCCTTCCAACTTGCTATGAACTTTGACCCAATAAAGAAGAAAAAAGAAAGGGGAGAGCATTATTTCTGTATTCATTTAATTATTATTTTTCAATACATGTTGGTCGGTGTATGCAATTGCAATATTGAAAAGCAAATTCAAATAGTCGATGAACCGTTAAACACGATCTAAAACAACCAGCCTTGCCCTCGAAGAGAAAGCTTAAAATATAAGCGCGCGAGCGCGTACACGTATCACGTGTGTTGTGTTCAATTCAGAGCTAGCCATTCTATTGTCTCCAGTAATATATATATATATATATATAGAGAGAGAGAGAGAGAGAGAGAGAGAGAGAGAGAGGGAGATGCTCTTTCTTCTTTTATCACTGTCATTCCATCGCTTTCATTATTATTATCATCCATCCATCCATCATCTTTATTAATCACCATCGTGATCGTATCATCGCGTCATTAGAACAATGGACCCCGTTCACGAAGAACGAGTAGGAAGAAATTGCTAGACGGGGACACAGATTACATAATGTAATGCAACCTCTAATGCTAAGGTTTAAGGTTTTTGGAAGAGACCATGACTGACCACCGCCGCCCGAACCCCCTCCATCCAGCTCATTCGCTATGCTGTCTTCTTCTTCCTTCGGTTATATACACACACATACATATTCATAAAAGCACCAAAAGTTTCGCTGCGCATTGCATCAATTGAAATTAATCTTCTGGCAGTCAATAAAATTCCAAAACTTTAATATTGGATACCCAAATCAAATGGAACCAACGCCCATCATTCCGAAACATAACTTATGGTACCGTGGCAATTTCATGCTGAAACCAATTCACTGGCTCACTAGCATGCACGCAGTTTTATTTTCCTAGTGTTTAGGCCCAAGTACGAAATGACACTCGCGCCACAATGAAATTCATTACTCGAATATACATAACTACATACCCAGCAAATTGCTTCCTCTGAAAGGTATTTACTACCTTATTCCTCAAGCGTTTGCAGCTGTATTCTAACCGAAAATACAAATTCATGAACTGAAGAAAACATAATCTCTCCTACGATCACGCAACACATTCAAGTTAATTCCTGTCAAGGATCGAGCACATCACTTCACATCACTTTGTAAAATAATGTCAAAGTCATTTGAATTGGCAGTCGGACTTGGATCAGGAATGTGGGATTTCAAAGATTGCTACGGCTCAAATTTAACAAAAACAGCTTAACTGCAGTATATGGACAAGGGATCTCGAAGTGGTCTCAGTCTGTCTTTCTTCACTTTATTACCTCAACCTTCTCCTTCTAAGCTCACGGGAGACTCCATTGTCAAAATCTGATAATCTACGATATGCACTCCTCCTCCTGGAGGATGAAGCCAGTGGCAAATTTACTTCTGTAGGAGTATTTCTTGTCTCATTTTCCAATGACAAAACGTTAACAGAGCCTTCAATCCTGACTGATGGAGCGGGAAGAGGCACCCTAGTTTCATTAGGGTAGCTATTAGCATTGTTAGATTCTTCATGGCTTCCCAAATTATCATTGCGAATATATGCCTCAAGGTCCTCCACTAATCTTTCTGCAGAATCCATTGCAGAGGTCAACGCAGATGAAAGGGAAGATATTGAAGCAGGCAATAAACCTGTAATTTGAAGTGAACGGAAATGGCGCTCATCACCCTCTGGCTCTGTGACATCAAAATCCTGAGACGGAGATCTCCCCCTAACTGTACCAATTATGTTGTTAAATTGCTGAATTCTCACCTCAATTGGAAGAGAAAATGTTCCCTGATTAATAATCTGTTGCCGCACACTTTCAATCCTGGGTGCTGGAGGCCGAGGAGGTACCTTCAAACAAGACTCTTTTGACTTTGACTTGCAGGCATTGTTATCACTCCCATTACCATATATTGGAATAATGTTTGCATCTATCACCTCTCCCTTGCACACAGGACATTCCTTCATGTTTGAATATGCAAATGGAACCTGGTAGAAGCATGGCCAACAAAACAAGTGACCACAACATGTCAATATAGGATCTCTTGCCACATCCAAACATATATTACAATCAAAAAATCCGCCCCCATCATTTCCTGCCTTTTGAGCATTTCTATCCATACCCAATGCCTTTGCTATCAAATGAGAACTTTCCCTTTTGCCAAATTTTCCATTTTCAAGTATCCTCTCTTGGGGATCAAGATCAATCTCCTCTGGAAGCACTTCAGCGTCACTGTGAAAATTAGGCACAGTGGGTTCTACGGAACCCACTACCAATTCAGCATTACTTTGACCTTGCCTCCACCTCTGACGTTGCCTAGCCCTGGCGGTGACTGCTTCAAGTTGTCTAATACGTTCCTCAATGCGCCCGTGAGCCGTTTCCAATTCATTCAATAAAGATCCTAACCCCAAAATTGAACTTTGAGGAGGGTCCAAAGGTTCTAAATTTAAATCCAGATCCATTATTTCTTCCCTCACATTATTCCCCATCAAAAACGCACCAACCTGTTTCAAGATTGTTTCCCTCTTTTAGTTACAACTTCCAAATCAAAATCAAAATCCTGAATTGCATTGTAAACCCTTTACTGCCAATAAACATAAATCAAGTGGCTTCAAATCCAATAAGTTTGCAGTTCAACAACTACATACAAATTATGTACAAATCTAAAGTTGGGCTACATGCTTTGCTGATAGATATAAAAATAAAAAGCTAAAATGAATTTAGATTGATGAAAAAGAATTCTAAATTTTTCTTGGTCAGAAAACATATAGTAATAGCCCAAAAGTTAAGAGTTCACGCTCTCGCTTAAATTCTTCATTCATATTGACAACAACAGGACCAAAGTTGTAATCGAAAAATAACTTACTTGATAATTAATCTCAAAAATAGACGTGAGAATAAATAGAGGTAAATTAAAAGAGAAAATAGGGGCAAGTTTTGGGGGAATTTCACTTTCTTCACTATACCCAGCAACCCATAAATTGAAAAATTACAATTTTGTACCAAATATTATCCCATCAACCAAACACAACGTCTCTCTTGAACGAAAATCCTGTTCGCCATCTCATGATAAAAAATTAATTTCCAGAATTGAAGAACACTATACATCGACTATCCTCAGAGATATGGTCAATTCTAAAATCTAATGAAAAATTGAAGAAAAATAAAGGGAAGATGATAAGAAATTAAACAAACACCTGGGTATAAGTAAGTGATGGAATTCGGATCCGGCGCTCCTTCTTTGACAGAGAGAAATAGAGGCGCGAACTGTTAAAGGGCAACTGAGGCGATGAGCATCAAGGGCCGCGAGTTCTTGTTTATTTATTTTGTCAAATGAAATTGAAGAGGCAAGCTTCTTTTTGCAAACGACGTAGTTTTTTTCTGCAAACGAACGCCCTTTTGGAGGCGAATGATTTGGTTGGTTCGATTTTAATTTTAAATAAACCAATTTAAATAATTAATAAAAGATAAATTAACTCACTACAAATCACAATTAATAATTTAATTTATTTATAAAAAATTATAATATTTTAAAGTATAATTTAACAATTAATTTATAAATTATATTTATTTATTTTGAATTAAAATAAAAATAAGTGTTTTTAAAATTACAATAAATTCTGAAAAAATATATTAAATAAAAATTTTTATTTATAAAAATAAATATATACTTGTATATATATATGATAATTTCTTTTTAATAATTTAATTAATAATAAATAATTAAAATTATATTTTAATATTTATATTATAAAATATAAAATTAATTTATAAATTGAATTAAAATACTTGAAATCATTGAGTCCTATTGCTCCACCGAAATCGTTGTTAAATGAACACAAAAACCTCCGCCAATGCCACCAGTACTATTAGCTACATGGTCGTCAAACCATCATGAATATTATTCATGTAATTGCTTTGTACGCTTGTTCTGCAAAATAGATGCTTGTGAATATACAGTTCCAAGAACCTGATAATAAGTAGGTGGCGGTGGTGCTTGGTATTGCTGAGCCTGATGAGCTTGGAGCTATTGCTTTTGGCGTGGCACAGAACAAATGAGCATTAGACTCACGCAAGTTACATCTGTAGAGTCAATCTTGGAACCCACATTCTTGCATTGCATGCATCACAAGAAAAGCTTTCGATATGATAAGGAGGCGGAAAGGTAGAGGTTGAGCTGGTGATGATGGGATTGGCGAGTTAAGATGGAAATCAACGTTGCATGCTCCAACTTCCTTTGCTTGCACTTTTCCCGCAACTACTACATAATCATTTACTGCATCCAGAGAGTTTGAGCAATAGAGTCATTTAGAGAGGGACAAAATATATAGCAGCAACATTCAGCCAGTGAAGCATTTCAGTCACTGCCATTCCTTGCATCCATTTGAAGCGAAACAGGAAAAAGAAGATTATCTCTTCTGGTTGTGAGCTAGAGCTTTTGGATGCAGCTTAATAAATGCACCAAGTCCAACTGTAATTTTTTTCCTTCACAAGTCATGCTTTGGATTGCCATGATAACTTGTACAAAAGTTCCAACCTCAACGTACTCTAGTGTCTGCTCCTCCATATGACAATGATGGGTTAATCTGCGATGCCCGCGGGGATTATGGCACTGCTTCTGCTTATCAGGGTTCAGCCGGCGAGTATTATCTTCATGATTTTTGTGCCAAGATGCCACAAACTTTGAAGTGCGATGATCACATCCACCCGCATACTCTCTTGAATTCCTCCTCATACGACACTTTTACCTGAAGTATATAGGTTATAGCATCGTTCCGCAGAGCTGCAGAGGTCTACTATTTTCCAGACTCTGATTATGGCACAGATTTAGGTTGTGCATATGCTGTACCTGAAGAATGCCCGTCAGAGAGAAGCAGGAGATTCAAGAGAAGAACCGGACAATGAGGAGGAAGAAGCTGAGCATTAATGATTAGAAGCTCAAAAACAGTTGGGGATACTTCAGCTTGGCAGATAAAATATCCTGCAGTTGTCTATTTTCTCTTAGAATAAATTGTTCCACCGACAGTAACGTGTTTTTATTCGAATTTCTTCCGTTTGCATACATGATTAATGATGGCAAATAAAGGGCCAATGGTATTGCTTTCATGTCTTTTCTACCATATTATTACAGCAATATTGGAATAATTGAGGTCAACTATATATGTAATGCAAAGGGATCTATTAAACCATAAAGATTAGATTGGAATGACATTATTTCTTTCCACATGTAATATATATTTACAATGATGACATGATTGGTACAGATGCATTGTTTTACTACTTATTGTCGGGGGATCTGTCCTTCCTCTGTCCACCAAGAACCCGGGAAAACTGTAAACCTCTACTGAAAGCTTGGTTGAATGGCATACGTGTTTGGAATTTTGAAACAAATGGGAACCAAGCCAAGAATGCAACAGGTGTGAATAGGAGCAACCCATCACTATTTCATATCCCCGAGCAAGTGTCCGAACTGATCCCCAAATTCCAGCCATTTGAATCAGTGGCTTGCATGCTTGCGCTATCTAAAAAATATTAGGAACACAAACAATTGTTTTAATAGTATTTTGCTGGAATTTTGGATTATGCCAAGACTCAAACTTTTTAGTCCTAAAAGAAAGGAAAAAGGCCAAAACAATTCAATTACCAGTAGTAATCCCCATCCTGTTGGCTTGAATGCGAGCACACACAGCATGATGTCTTTAAAGGTCATACGAGGGAGAGCCATCAAAGTGATTCTGATTGTAACAAATAGACTGAAAATGAGACACTTCATCATTCGAAACAGCGGCTGGAAATTTTCACTGAATATCTGTCTCCTTCCAACAGATATGACCTATAAATATTCCCCAAAAGCCTTTATTGTGGTGGCATCCATTAACTGAATGAACTAGTCAAAATATAAACAAAAGGAGAAAGAGAAAAAAAAAGAAAAACAAAATGGTTATGGAACTGTAGTTGGCAACAAACAAGTAGAAGAAGAAGAAGAAGAAACTACTCTGCTTCTAGATAATGAAAGGAATCTAGGGTTATAGTCTCACCTTCATCACTAACAATATGAAAATGATCACAAAGCCATGAAGCGCCACAAATCTAAAAGAACAATGCAAGTTAAAATATTATTTCAAATGCTTCATTGAGAGTGCTAAAATAAGTGGTAACAAAGACTATACGTAGATAAAGTACTTATAAAATACTTGATTCATATCTATTGTTTGCAAGCCTTCCCCGCGTGTGAATATGATTGCATAGTTTTGATTTTCAGGTTTTCCTTCACCCAAAATTGCTGGTCCTGGAAGCTTTATTCTATAAATAACCTGCACAGGAATATCAACACAAACAGTCGGAAAGTTCATAGATTGATTTCTCTACTAATCCGTCTAATCTCAGTCATATTCTTAAAACTCATACATGGTCTAAAGTTTGAAGAGGCTCGGAAGAATCTATAGACTTGGTCGGTGCAGCAGCCTTCACAAGAGCTGAATAATAAACCTTCTGAACTCTCTTGGTTTTATCTGTGCTAGGTCCTTCCACCTCATCAATATAAGCAACGCTAAGAGATGGACATCTGCCACAAGGGGAAGTGAGGAGATGCACCATTGATTTTTCATAGAAAGAGCTACAGACGAAAATAATTAAGTTAGAAGACATTTTTCGTCATAAGCTTCAGAATATCTTTGGCAAGAGCATCACCAGATCGTTTGTGAACTGAGAAAATCAAAGTACCAGAAGTACTCATTTAAATCATCATAGTTTCTCCATTGAGAATGCTTTGATTTTCCTCCTTTGCTCCTTTTAGCTTCCTGCAAAGCAGAAAACCAATCAAGTAAAAAATTAAGACCAATTAAAATTCAGAAGGAAAATCAAAATTCAGAGGTTAAGGTAACAAAATGCATCACCTTGGCTGTGGTGTCATAGATAGGCTTTACAGCGTTCCACAAGAAAGGCTCTTCTTTGCCCCCATAGGCTGGCTTTACGTGCTCACCTGTCATTGGACTGACGCTCCCAGCCAGCATATAATACAGTTCAAATGCCATCTTTAAAGATTTGTATAAAATTTAATTATGACACTCAACAAAGCATTAACCCCAACTACTTTCTGACAGGTCAATCTACTAAATTATATACTGTTCAAATGCCATCTGCATACATGATGATATATATAACAAACGCATTCTGGCATGAATCTCAAGTTTGCAGCTTCTCCTCATATAAGAAGATACAGACCCATGTATAATAATTTGCACTGCTGCGCATTCTTGTTGAATGGTTGGCAACCTATTAAAAGAACCGCCACAAGTTATGACAATCATAAGAATAACCAAAACAAACAGGTAACTGACAAATGTAGCTTTGATTGGGTTAGGAAGAACTAGAGTGGCAGCTCAGTACTTCCTCTCCAGGTATGACTAGAACTAATCCATTCAGCATCACTGGAAAATCAAGTAGTGAAAAACATTTCTTAGAATCTACATAGAAGCCTTACCAAAGGCTACTCTTGAGCCCCAGATACTTCATCATTTTTTGTAGTTCTTGAAAAGTTTCTTCATCACTTCAGTTAAGAGCACAATCGTCCAACTAAATAGAAAACTTGTACAAAAATATCAATGGAATTCAACACTAGTTCAAATACATTAAATAATAACTTGAACAGAGAAGAATAAAACCTTTGGTTGCTGATCAGGTTTTGGAAAATGTCGTATGTGCACATTTGCAAGCAACAGAATTGAGTGCTCCCTTTGGTTTGCAACATTGTCCCTCTGCACATTTACATGCAGAAGATTAGTGCCTGATGAATTATGAAGATATAACATCAAAACGAGTTGGCAGTCACCGGAAAACCAAACATAGCCCCGAAGCCAGTCTGGAATGTCTTCATCTACTTTCTTCTGGGCCACGGCAAACCCCTGGTGTTGTGAAGTGCAGAAACAGTCGCTTGAATCTGTATATTAAACGAGCAATCAAGCGATTCCCGGTGGAACAGAAATACGTAGGAAGTAAAATATACCACACAAACAAGTGGAACGAACCTCAGGGTATCTCGTGATAGCCAGAGGTTGACTGTCAGGATCAAGAGGAAGAATATTATAAGGTACATATATTTGTGTCTTTTCTGCAACCTTAGCGCGAGCTTCCAAAATCTGCCACACAAGATAAGGAAAGCAATGCAACCTTCAAGACCCTAGCTCACGAAGCTTTGCATAATTATTTTTCCAGGAGTAAGAACAGAAGTTCAATCCCGCCAAAAGGTCACAGTTTGTTTAAATGTCATAAAATAAAATAAAAAAATCATTTTCACCTCATCAGCTACTTCCACCTCTTGTGTCTGATTGACAACCTTCAAAACATCAAATAGAATAGACGCAGTTTGATATGCTTTTGCGAGTTGTGCACTGAACTAGGAACTTTTACTTATCAAATTGGAGTACAATACAGTAATGCCATCTTTCGAACAAAAAGGAACTGTAAATCTATGTTTTTAGAAATCCAACAGATCAGCTTTACCAGCAGCATTCTGCAAAGCTTGAATGTACTTTTCGTAGCAATGTTGATAAAAATTCTGCATTTCACGAGCATCACTCTTTGACCTTCCTGCTAATGTCGTTCATTTTCCTGAAAAGGGTAGTAATAAGAGAACGTCTACTCAAAATGAATTCCACGTGAAAATACCTGAGAAGAGGGGTGGTGCAGCAAGAAGTTTGTCCATAGCGATCAACATTCATGAAGAATTTTCAAGAAAACATGAAGCATTTGATAAGGAAAACAGAGCACACAGAACATTCAAGCGCCTGGAACCAGACGCTGTACCAAATTATTGCATAACGTGCAACTATACAAGTGAAAAAGAATTTGCATAAATTATGTTATTCATGTAATATAGGCGACAGCTTCTAGGGAAGCCAGGAATCAAGCTCCTATTCTGAAATCTACTATTGAGGATTGCTGTTTGTAATACTACATGTCATTTTGTGAAATGAAAACAGTGCACAAATTCCCTCCGTAGTAAGTCCTGATCTGTGACATTATGTATGTGGAAAATAATACATCAGCTGGACAAATGAATTTCCAGACGTTGAAGAAGAGTGGTTTTAAATTGCCGAACACCGCGTCCACTAGATGTAGAATCTAGTCTGTGAGCTTTCTCCAAAGCATAGAACCGACCTAATTCCAGCAGCCAAAATAACACACGTCAAAGTTTAGATGGACATTCATAAAACATCCAATTACATGATTAGATTAGATAAAGTATTCTAAACATCTGCAAGCAATCATAGAATGAAGCTAAACTCAGAATTCTGTCAGCTAAGCTAAACAAAATGCTGAATTTTATTTTCTTTTGGCTTCATTCAACTTCTAAGCAAGCCAACGGATTAAAAACAAGGGAATCTTATACAAATTCCTATTAAAAAGAATTAGAAAAATAATAGCCAAACCGACTATAGCACAATAAAGAGATTCACATGATATGCGTACTGATCATTAAAACTAGCTCTGCCAAAATCCCAAATTCCCTGTTTGTTTAGAATATGAATCATCTTAAAACAAGCAACAACACTCAACCTCCAACACGAAAATAAATCCTACTCCAGCAATTTTGAGTCTCCTCTGGTTACCCAAATACAGCATGAAAGACATACAGTACAGAACTCTAGAAAATGGAACTTTGCAACAGAGTTGAGTTTGGCTTTTGTCTTTATCTCATATCAGCAGGTGAAGATTTATTGGAGTGATTACTTAGTGTAAAGACTTTCGTGAGGCACCCAAAGCGGTGAAGCACGAACAATTAAGAGAACCAGTTGATAATGAAAATTGATGTAAAACAAAACCAAAGAAAGTAGAGAATGGAACTGAAAAATTACCTGTTAAAGAACAGCTTCACGATCAATATATCTATGTCAAATTTTGATCACCAATTCAGACCATGTCCTTGAGGTGTAACAGCATTGCCTTGAGTGCTGAGATAGTCAGAAAGTAACGTCTAAACGTGCATGCATACGCACGCATATGTAGAAAGAAGAAGAGTGAAGGAAGTTGGCCAGGACTTTGCAAGAGCAAAGTGCCGCCTTGAAACCAAGGAAATAAAGAAAGCAGCGGCGACGCAACTCGGACACAGTTGCTAAAACAACCCAAATATCATTACATTACACAATTACTTTCGTTGGGCTTTTGGTTGTCCAGTCAGAGGGTGACAGGCCATTACTTGAAGTTCTGTTTCTGCGTGAAAAGTCTCCATTCGTAGTCTGAAACAAACGTAATCTTACGGGTGATGTTAGAATAGCTATATAAGATCGAAGCTTTTATATTTATAATTTCAGTGTAATCACAACATGAAATTTCTTGTTGAATATATATGTGGTCGCCTGGTAGGCAGATTATATGCGTCCTTTTTCATGTTCTGATGCTTTTGAGTGCTCACGAAAGTCTTTTAAGTATTCACTCGAATACATCTTCACCTGCTGATATGCGATAGTCTGACGTTTCAAATCAGATTTTCATTGTCTTTTCCTATAGAAAAAAGAGTTTGCACTTGAATACAATACGTAGCTTGATGCAGCTGGTTTCCATTGTCATATGGGCCAATACTAGGAGAAAGGTTAAACAGTAGATGAAGGATCATATGTAGTCAGGAAAATGTTTACACCAGTGAGATGATAGATAATGTGGTAATTTATGCGCGAGTATGCAAATTGATGAATGATTTAGAGAAAAGGCAAAGTGAAGATAATACCGAGAGCAGTACTGGTCGTGATGTGAGTATGGTTCCAATTAATCACCAAACATTTTGTGAAAACTCATAATTGTTGGCCCCGAAGACCTGACTTCGATTTACCACTTAAATGAGGACATGCAACTAACAAGAAAATGATTTGCATTATTATTTTCCCAACATCATTAATCCTGAGTTGTATATATGTATTTGTCCTTTCATATTGCTGGAAAAAATTTAAAAAAAAACGAAAAGAAAAGAGACTCTTAATTCATAATGGAAAGACATTCAAACGCAAAACCACCGTAGGAAAATAACTTTGCCTTGTGCATGAATGAATGAAATCCTAACTGGTTATTATACATGAAAACTGAATTCAGATTTTATTTTACTTAACGGATGTTTTACTTGAACTGAGACATGCCACTTGTAACTCTAGATTCTGTCCGAGTCATACATGGGAAAGGGCGTGCGTTGCACGTGGTGCGTTCTTCTGCTAATACAATATAACTGAAACACGCCGAGAAAGAAAAAGATCAGGAAATCAATGGCAGAAGAAGGCAAAGCAGACGCGCAGCTCTTTCAGCTTCTTTCGAATCTCCTTCAACAGGTTTAATCGATCCGACTCTCTAAAATCCCATGCCTCGATTTCGTGCATCAATTTTATTACTGGCTGATTCTTATATTCAATTGGGACTGTTTACTATCTGGTAACGTTTAAAAAAGAGCTTTCTTTTGTAAATTTACTGAATTTTACGATCTGCTTACTTGAATTCGTTTTGTCATCATGATTTAGAAGAGAATATCAATACAGAAATCTTTGTTGTCTGATGCCCTACCCTGTTTTACTGTCGCGATGCATGGCAAGATTGGGACTTGAGATATCTGTCTACCACTAATACCCTGTTTATTATCAACCAACATGTGTAGACCTGCTGATTGAGTTGAGTCAGTTGTCCGATATCTTCAGTTGGACTTCGTTGAATTATTCATACTTTTTTCTTTTTGATTTTTTTGTGTTTCTAGGGTTGCTAAACTGATTTCTTGTAGGCAAAAAAAGTCAAAAATTGATTTTTAGTGAATTCGCTAGTCATTGTGGAAATTTGGACATGATGTGCTGGAAAAATAGATGTTTGAGTTACATATACAAGGGAATCCAAGACTGGGAGAAAAAAAGAAACAGCAGCAGTAGGAGAAGGTGGTTAAATATCAAGAATTGGCAGTTTGTAATGGTAAAATGATGGTCTTGTATGTAACCAGTATCATTAGGCTTTGCAATTCCAGTTTGGAGACATAGGGTTGAACACATTGCAGTGCAAACATACCAAATTATAAAAGCATGACGTGTTTTAAGGTGCTTGAGGGTTCCCTTCATCATAGATATGGAGGGAAATAAAAATGCATTGCATTGTTATTGATCATCCTTTTCAGACACATAAGGTCTAACTGGACCAATATTTTTGTGGTGCTTCCTCTTAATTTAGGGCATCTAATAAGCAAGGTGATTAATCTATTGCATATGCCAAGTAATTGTCTTCAAATCTCCCACCATAAAGACTCCTCATCAAATTTCTTGTAGGTGGAAGCATTGACCAACCAGGAAGAAGTTGAATTGCGTTCTAAAATTGAAGCACTTGGTTTGGAGGTTACTAAAGTTCCTTCAAAGCCAATGCAGCAACTCGATGAGGTATATTGACGTTCTCTCAATGCTATTTCTGTTTTAGACTTACTCTTTCACCCGTTCTTTCTGGGGATAAAGTTTGAAGCTTGCATGGGTTTGCTCATTCTGATTTCTGTGTTTCCTTTTCTTTTAAATATATTTTTGGTTAGCTGGAGATAGCAAGGGAGTTGGATAAATTATCTGTGAAGTTGGATGATGCTGATGAGATGATATCCTCAGCTATAGCTGCAGACCCACGGGTCCAGTCACTCTTGAGTGGTACAGCTGATGTTTGGTTACCTGTCATTACTGCCACAGCAGATGAACGGCGCAGTTTCACTGGATCGATTGGAGATGATAATATTGAAGCAAAAGGGAAAAGTTGCTGTTAATTCACAATAGTTTATTGCATCGTATTTTTGATGGGAGATACAAGTCTTTCATCAACTTTTGTATTTGCCTTTATTTTCTAGTCAATAAAGTTTATTCAACAAAAATCACAGCAACCTTGTTGGGTGATAGACTTTTGCTGGTACATCAAGCCCAAGATTGGCTTGGCTTTCCTTGTGCTTGAAGTTCTTTTGTTGTATATTGGAGAACTTGCGTGAGTTCTTGACTTGCCTAAAACGCACAGATGCTGCATATATCATTTTTAACTGCATCTTTTGCAGGTTAGCCATACGGTAGATACTATATTTGATTTATTCTAACTTTTTGACTAATTGTTTGAGATATCATGCCTGAACCATATTGTCTGTACAAGCCAATGAAACCATTGTATATCCTTAAATCTTAAATTTTAACGTGTAAGTTCAATAGCTGTTATCATTCACTTTCAAATTTTCAGTTTCTCCTGGATTACTGGGATTTCAGGTTCTACTATCAATCAAAGTTACGATGCGAAGACAGAAATAATAGAAGGAATAGACTGATATTTTGACCGCCTGAAGCCAATCAACATGTCATGGTACAATTTTTTTTTAGTAAAAGAAAATCCTATTATGTGGAGGCAGCTTAACCCACAGTACAACGGATAAAAGAATCCAACATACCAGGAAAAAGACGAGAAATCCAGCCAAAACAGTAAGGAATGGAGGGCCTTGGCCAGCGTCACTTGCATTGGTCCCGTCTGATTTCTCTTGTAGAGGATCTCCTCCAGAAGTATTTGAATTTGATGCATACACGGTAAATGACCTTTGCTTTATTTGCAATCTCACAGTACTCTTGAACCTAGATATCAGAAAAGAAGATTTGGAACGTATTACAACAACGGAATCATCAGTTACAGCAGAGACATTACAAGTTTGCACCATTGTATCCCCACTGCACCTACAGTTTTTGCCGCTTTGCTGAATCAATTCAGCCAGAAATTTGATTGTGCTAACTAATTCTTCCGTTGCAAATCAAGGCTAGTATTGCCACCAGATTGTTAAAACCACTGGAGGCTAACAACTTACTGAGGGAAGCAACTCACAAGAATGAGGAATCTTTCTCCCGCAATAACCAAAACTCATGAAATTGATGCACAGGATAAATTTTGTAAACTACACATCACACAACTTGTCTTGTGTTTAGCAGAAATTGCCTTTTTTACAAAAATGACTACAAACATTAATTTTCGGTGTAGAATTGCTAGACTTGCGAACATTGGAAGCAGTGGAGGTTTATGATAGAATTAACAAAATTACTTGGTATAAAACAGATCATAGTTAAAACGAGAATAAACTTGGCATTTTAATCAAACCATAACAGCTTATCGATAAGTTATCGGTGCCAAAAAGGTGGTAAAGCAATCTAAACGGGAATCTTCATTAAAAACCTAGTTTGCTCAGAGTCATATCTTCATATTTATTATGTAATCAGCGTGTGACTAATTGACGCATAAAAAGTCAGCTATTTTACATTTAGCATGAGAGTCTGACAAAGCAAAATGCTACCGTATACAAAACCATTTACCCTAAAACGCAATAAGTAATCAAATTCTGCAGTCAGTGATTTCTTAACTTAACCTTACGCCTCTTTCTCAAAATTTATCCTTTCCTCTGTAGTAATAATAATCACATATACAGTAATCGATGCCCCTTTTCCGAAACAAGTTGCCAGTTTCATATTTTCACACACAATTGCCTAAATTTACACTTGGAGGCAGTAAATCTACATTGAAAATACGGAACTCCAGAAAGACATGCCATTAATTTTGACTTCCTCAAAGAAGAGCGAAGATGGGTACAAATGAACAAGTAAACGAAGTTAGGGTTATGTACCTAAAGTGAAAGAAAATGGAGGAACTCTGGGAGTGGCAACAAGTGGTTTAACATGATGGGACTGGGACCCCAAAACCAGTTGCGATGGTGGTATCATTCGTGCAGGTGAAGCACAATCACAAAGCGAAAGGGAGCCCATTTTCAGCTCTAGTTCGCTTCTTTGCTCCAGCCTCTTATGTTTTTGCGAACGTCGGAGGAGTTTTAGAGCCACCACCAACCAATCACAAGTTTCCACTTTGCCAACATGTGGATCAAATATTGGGGTTGGAAGTTTTGTTGGCGTCACTACATTGGGTGCGACCATACTAAACCCCATTACTCTTTACTTCTTGCACAGACCGAGACTCAATACTCATCATACATTGTGTCTCATCACATTCTCTTGAAATCACAATTTAGACATTTTAAAATAGTTTATCCCTGTTATTTCCTGATTCATAATCCGCTAGCTGTGTAATTGTTGCTTAACTGCCTCTATCATTCCCCACTTCATGGAAAAGGGACGGTCATCCCACAACCGTCCCTCCATCATTATCTCCAATAAATGGTCCGACGGATTAATTATTCTGTGTTCTCACAGTAAACTCGTGCACAAAGTAAAAACCACTTACGCACAGGAAAATGCTCTCATCTATCCATCGAGCTATCCCAGCAATACAACATTGCTAGAATATACTAGAATCAAAATTATCCGAATTCTATAAGATACAGAAGATCATAGATGAACTAGAGGATAATCACCTTTAGTATAAACAAAGCGGCTTAATTCTTTGAAATGCATACGCATATGCATAACTGAAGCCGCACACTATGTAACGACAAATGAACTAGATTACAACAACTATTTTACTTGAGGTCCAACAAATAAAACAAGCACATATTTCCAAATATGACAGATTATCTGCTGTTTATGTCATTGCCTCTTTGCTACTGAACTACTTTATTCAATTGGTTCAATCAATTGCCAACCCGTATAGATTGAAAACAAGTACAGCTAAAAGAATCTGGTCCGTATTTAGGTTCACAGAGTAGAATAGCACTCTGTCAAATAAACGAAAGAAAATTAAAATGCCTGCTACAGTTTGACTCCACCAAACAGGTTTGCAATTGTAAACAAAACTCTCCATCCATCACAAACCCGAGCTTCTACAGCAATTATTACTAAAAACAATTTATAGAGCCCCCTTTCCAAATTCTAAGCTGTTGTCTTGCAATTTTTCTCGATCCAATCTAAAGTAACACTTTTAGGCCTCTCAAGCGGCAACCCAAGAGCTCGGTCCCATATCAGCTGAACCAACAAAAAGGAAAAGATTGATGAAAAACAACTTAACGGTAAATGACCAGTAGCTAAGGAAAAATAGGGCAGGACAAACCTGAGAGCAGATTCCGAGACTCCTTGATACTCCAAAAAGAACAGTAAAGTATCTGTGGACCATTAATTTTGCAGTAATTATCATCTCCTAGTAAATAATAGGATAGCTAAACATCATAAATAGTTGTTGGTAGAAAATGTAGTATCACACCTTGCTTCTGTTAAACCGAAATAGTTCAGCAGGACTCCACTGTGAGCATCAACATTGGGCCATGGGTTTTTAACCTATGAGCACCAAAAAGTTCAAAGAACAAAGAGAATTAGATACCACTTAGCTTGACTGGAAGAAACTTAAAATTCAAAATATTGGATCTGAATTATAGATAAATATTAATCACTAGGTAAGACATTAGTATCGCATTGACAATAACGTTCCTTGGAGTATAACTATGTATGAAAATACTGTAATTTAGATGCGCAAAATTATTTCATAGTAGTTTTCATAAACGACATTTTTGGTGGTTAAAAATAAGAAAGGGGAATACATAGAACCCCAGGGGCTTTCACTAAAACTGGAACCCATATTTCCTTATTAGCAAAGCTTCAAATTTATTTTTATTGAGCTTCCAAACCAGCTAATCCTTCTTCAAGATTGATTTTACTGTTACATATGGAATCACATATCATAATGCACATAGATCCTCAGTAATGTATGCATGAGTTATCAAAATATTTTTGCTCAAGGTAAAATGATAAGCAACTTACCTTGCCCAGTTGTGTGAGTATTGGAGGCACCACTTCATACAGCTTAGAAACCTGTTAAATTGCAAGTTAAGGTTAGTTACAAATTTAAAAGCTTTCCTGCACACCATTAAAAGGCACACTCATGTATATCTTGCGATCAGGGATGAGAAACAACCAGCTGGAACAGTGGATCATCAGGTAAATGCTTCAAGGCAAATTCCCTCTGACAGGTGTATCTAGGATCAGTTTTACGCAAAACTCCATGACCAAATCCAGGGACAACCTGCATATTTAAAAAATCATTGTATTTAAAATCAACATTAACAGTTTGCCAAACCAACTTCTAGAGAAAAGGATAGAATTTACTTAAGCTACAATGACAATTCAAAAAAAGAAAAGAAAGAAAAAGTGACAAGCAGTTTTTGTTAGGAGATCAAAACTCAATCTGAATGAAAACTCAGGACTCTTGGTGATGAGTCATATGCACAAGCTCAGGAGGAGTTCTGAATAAAATAGACCTCCAAAATCCACCACAATATCTTATAAATACAGAGCTCATACTACTAGCTTAGTTATAATTAAAAGGTTTCCATAGGGTCATATGCACAAGCTCAGGAGGAGTTCTGAATAAAATAGACCTCCAAAAACCACCCGATATCTTATAAATACAGAGCTCATATTACTAGCTTAGTTATAATTAAAAGGTTTCCATAGGACATAATAACAATTATTGTTTAACAAGAACTTAGGGGTATTAGTTTCCAAAGATCATGTTCCTAGACAACTGTTTACTCTCACCGCTTCAGTGAAACTAAAAAATGAATTTATACCAGACAAATGAATGACAATACCTTGCCACTATTTAACGTTTTCCAGACATAATCATTCAACTGCTCCTTGGTTATGTTCTTACCACACTCATCCACCACAGATTTGATCCAAAGCAAAACTTCCTGTGATGAAAATATTGCAAAAATTAAAACAAAAGCTATAGCAACAATATCCAGGTGAAAGCCAAGTGGCACTTCTCTCATAAAAAAAGAAGATAAAAGTGTATAATGGACAGAGCTGTGACAGAAGCTGAAGTACCTGATTAGCCAAACCATGAAGTGGTCCAGCTAAACCATTTAATGCAGCTGCAAATGAAAGATAAGGATCTGAAAGGGCACTAGCAACCTGTAATTCAGCACAACAAACTGCATAAGAACATATCAGGGATTGGACTGGATCAAATGTCACTGGACCAACGAACTAGCTTTAACACAAACAAGTTTAAAAACTCCATTACGTAACTTCAGCAGAAAGCAATAACCATGCATCAAAGATAAAATGAAATCATACAAGAAAAGAAAATGCTGGACCCAAATTTGGGTAACTTACTAGGTGACCAGTGTGAGCACTAACATTTCCTCCTTCATGATCACTGCAACACATTATCCAATAAAACACACAATATGTTCATGAGATTGTTCTTTTCCAAGTAACACATACATTTTGAAAAACATTTAGTAAATTGTGTAATCTATTATCCTTGTACTATAAATTATATTCTTTAGAAGAAAAGAAGTCATACAAACCTGTGAATGGTGACATAAAGCCTCATAAGTTCTAGCATCTTTGGATCATCAAATCCCAACATGTGTGAGAAGTTTGCACCGTAATCCAGAGATTCATCCTTGGGAATAATTTTTCCATCCTTGTATATTCTTACAAAATATAAATAAATAAATACTGGATACCAGAAGCTCGGTTATTGGTGTAGAATAACAACCACACAGTCAAATTTTTATCATAATGTAGATTTGAAATCATTATAGAACCAGTCTAAATGTAGCCAGGCCATATGAGCTAGGATGAATGGGTCTGATATGCAGTACTTACCTTTGATAAACATATGAAGCTACTAGTGGCAAACGAGCAATCAAATTAAGAGCATCCTCATATGTTGGTTCCCAGTACCTAAATTAAAGTCACATAAAAATGCTTGTGTTACTAATAGTAAATTTAGGCATAACAACAAACACTTATCAAAGAATCTATTACTTTGATTTATGAATCCCTTTCTCATAAGCCTTCTGAAATTCACTCTGGACCTGAATACAAAATCAATAAAATGGAATTACCAAATTATCTATTCGCAGAAACTTAATGTCAATCAAAGGTTAGGTAGGACTATCTTCCAAGCATTTCACTTTAGTAGCCGTTAATTGAATTTCAAGAATCAAATAAATAACATCTCCTCAAACGTTTAATTTGGGGAACTTGGAATTAAGAGGCAATTCATGGGGACATAAGCATGGATGGACAAATTTTGATTGACTATGACCACACATAGAAATTAAAATGAAGGGTTCCAATATCAATAAAAGAGGGTTCGAGGGGAACAGGTGTTGGGAATCCATGCACAGAGATGAGAAATTAAACAAACCTGTAAAGCCATAACACCACTGGTAAACTGAGTCATTGGATGTGCCGTTACAGGTAGAGCATCAATGACCTTGTACACATAATCTGCAAATGCAAAATGCAAAAATCATAATTTAAACACTTGCACTGCTGATCATAAACCCAGATGGTCAATTTGGGTTGAAAGCCACTAGAAATCTTTAGGTCATCTATATGCTAAAATTAAGTATGTGGCACTCAAATGATCAACAAAACTCAAATACAAACAATCATAAGAATCCAGCATATTCAAGAAATTAATTCACGAGCTAAGTCCTCTTTAATTTAAAAACAAAATGCTAGTTGAACACATGCAACTGAGAAGCACATGAATGTAATGGTATATCTGAATTAAGTTACAGGAAAATTAATGGATTGTAAGCCACAGACCTGGGATGGTGGCACGATCTCTCAGTTCTTTGGACAACCCATCAACCTGCTCTTTGCTTGGTACCTAAGATATAGGGGAGGGTAAAAGAGTATTCTGTCAGCTAGGTAAAGACCAAAACTTTGAAAGAAAAAGTTACATCGTCTAAAAGCTTTTTACAGTTTGTCATCTCACACATGAAGACAACCCACCTTTCCAGTTAAAAGAAGCCAGAGAAGACCCTCAGGCAAAGGTTCTCCATCTGGCTTAGCAGCTGGTAATAATTTTTGGCATTCAGGAATTGACAAACCCCTAAAGCGTATTCCCTGAAAATTAGAAGCCCATCTATTACATCCATAACTTAACTAATCATTAAGTGCATTATATTTCAAGATTCACCAGATGAAATTTATACCTCATCCGGGTCAAGTAAAGAGGTTTCCCAAAGCAAGCCAGTCATTCCTCTCATCCCGCCAATTACCTTCTCAATCAAACAAACGTAAATGAGAATGCATCCTCTAAAACCTGGACAAGAAAACAACAACATTTCATTTCTACCAGACAAGAACAAACATGAACATTACCATATCAACTGTAATATTCCCCAAATGGGCCTTTCCAAGTTCTGACTTCACTTTCTTCAGGCGCTCCTGAAACCAAATAAAAATAAACCAAAAAAAAAGGAACACAATAATACTGCAATGCCTAATTTTAGAACAGAGTAACAAAAACCTGAAAACTTGGCAGCTAAAACTTTCTCAACAACTTAACCCATCAAAACGCAAAGATAAGATTAACACACAGGAAATGATAACACAGCTATAAAAAATATCAAAGAGACCAACTGAGAATAAAACCCTATCAAAACTGATAAACAGACCTGTTGTTCTGGAATCAATTCCTTGAGCTGCGAATGAAGGTCCTACAAGCATAAATAGATAAATTAATGATGATGGATGTAATTCTATCTCTGTAAGTGAAACATTCATTCAAAAAGAAAAAGAACCAATAACTAAATCCACATATCAGCTATGTACAAGAACAATAATCCCCAAAAACGTTGCACAAAATGTTACTATGATGAGAAAAGAAAAAGAAGAGAGAGCAGCGAACTAATGTCATTGTAAAAGTAATAAGGCATTATCAAACTACAACGGCAGTTAAATTGTTTAGTATATTAATTAATCGAAGCAAAGTGAGTAACAATGCATACACAAAGTGAAACATAGTAAAATCTAATGAAGAACCAAAGAAATTACAAATCAAATGAAAGCATAACAAATACACACATATATACGCAGAGAAAGAGAAATATTACAAGATCAGAAGAACTTTGCATTTGAAGCCATCTCACTGAGTTACTGAGATTAGACTGTTGGCCCTGTAACACAGATTCAGTGATTCGATATATTCAAGCAAAGGCATATCTTTTTTTATTGAAAAAAAGAGAATAATATAGTCTCCGTAAAACATGGAAATACAAAACTTACAACGCGAGAACGCAGGCGAGAAAGCGCAGTTACGTTCCGAAAGAACACCATCGTTCACTCCAAACTTAGATCAGTAACCTGCACCTTCAAAATAGAAATCACAGAAGGAAAAAAAAGGTGAAAACTTGACAGGAGATTCAACCTAATAAATGTATTTTGTCCAAAGTAGAATCAAATCAGAAAATAAATTTCAGTAATGAACTAAATAACTCTTGAATACGTTAATCGGAGAAGCGGAAGGGAAGGTACCGAGACTACGGAAGAGAGAGAGAGAGAGAGTACTCTTATTCGCAGACCTTTATTAAGAACTGGCGAGAAGCCATGTAACGCTAGCGAAAAATCAACGTTCTACTGTGTCCATATTTCCTGATTGTCGGCCTAAACTTTTGGCAGTCAAAATAGTGCCTTTTCAAATTACATTCATGACCTTTGCTTTTCTCTGTAATGTGGTATTTAATTGACCTAAAATGAAGGGTATAAATAAATAAAACTGCCTGATGCAGGTTTTATTTTCTGACTCTGACCGGGTTTGGTAATCATTCAGGAGCAGTATTTATTTTCTTTATCTATTATAGTGAATTTGTTTTCCAGCCTCCAAAAAAGTAAGAACCTTTCGAGTACAAGGGGAAAGACGCGATTAGATCGCAAATGGATAAACCAAGAGTGACCCAGGAAGGGGGGCAGCCAAGGGCTCTGATGTAATGAGATGCGTATTCGAGACGCACCACCCTTGTCTTATCCACCAATATCGCACATATAAAATACATGTATGCAGTTGGCCTGCCCTTTCGAGTTTTCTCTCAGACAAAGCCGTGGAAACAAATGAAAGGTCGAAACTTTATTCTGCTTTCCATGATTCTTTGCTTACTCTTCGTCATGTATCATAGCTGTAGTCATATGAATGAATTTACATGTGTTCTTTCTCTCTGTTTTAATTGTTTCAGCGGCCAAGATGAGGCGCTATGTATCTAACATCGCTGACTGGCATTCGGGATTCACGAGATTGAATTTCTTCTTGGTACGTTGCCTCCTTTTGTTTTTCTTCTACTACTGCGTTGTGGATTCTGTTTATTGTCTTTGAAATCGACAATATTTCGTATTTCAGATTATTATATTTTTGTCAACTCAGTACTGCACGGCAACTTAATAATGAAACTGATTTTGATTGTGTTTATGTCTGGGGATATTTGATGGGTTGTATTTTTTAAGTCCTGGTCCAGTTCCATTTCCAGGCTGACAAATTTTATACCTGATGAATAATCAGGTTGACTCTGAGGTTGGATCCATCCATTCGTTGTCAAGAAGTAGTAACGATCATCGGTTGCATAAATCTATGGCAAAGATGAATTTTGCGACTTCTTGTGTTAATTTATCGGAAGATCCGTCCAAAGAGAGAGATAATCGTGTTTCTGATATGCTTATTGATTCATTTGGAAGGATGCATGCTTACTTGAGAATATCCTTGACAGAGCGTTGCAATCTACGGTGTCAGTACTGTATGCCACCTGAGGGTGTGGATCTCACTCCTAAACCTCAGTTACTGTCACTCAATGAGATTCTTCGTCTGGCTAATCTATTTGTTACTTCTGGAGTTGATAAAATTCGTTTAACTGGTGGTGAGCCATCCATCAGGCAAGACATTGAAGATGTGTGCTTGCATTTGTCTCATTTGAAAGGACTTAGGACACTCGCCATGACTACCAATGGACTCACTCTTGCTAGAAAACTTCCAAAGCTCAAAGAATGTGGCCTTACTTCCATCAATATTAGCTTAGACACATTAGTTCCTGCAAAATTTGAATTTTTGACCAGGCGCAAAGGCCATGAGAAGGTCATGGATTCGATTAATGCTGCTGTAGATGTTGGCTACAATCCTGTGAAAGTAAGTCCTACTTTGCAACTCTGTGCCTGTTTACTGCTTTGATGTGTTTTCCATGGCTACTAGTTCTTGTCCAAGGCATTGTAGCAGACAAATTGAAGTGATAATCTCATAACACGTGCTGCATTTTTCTAGGTGAACTGTGTTGTTATGCGTGGGTTTAATGATGATGAGATATGTGATTTTGTTGAGTTGACACGGGATAGACCAATTAATATTCGGTTCATTGAGTTCATGCCTTTTGATGGAAATGTCTGGAATGTCAAGAAGCTTGTATCGTACTCGGAAATGTTGGATAGAGTGGTAAGGTATAACTCTGACAGGTGATCTTGTTTCGAGATTCTTGGTGTTCTCTCATGCATTCTGTGAGTAACTTATCTTAATTATACAGGTAAAAAAGTTTCCAAGTCTTAGGAGACTGCAGGATCATCCAACAGAAACAGCTAAAAATTTTAAGATTGATGGGCATCATGGTACTGTTTCTTTTATCACATCCATGACAGAGCATTTTTGTGCCGGTTGCAATAGGCTGCGACTTTTGGCTGATGGAAACTTCAAAGTATGCCTCTTTGGTCCTTCAGAGGTGAGTTCTACAATATTCTGCATAATTTTCCTTGACCTGTGGACAACACAGTTGATTAATGATTTCTTTTTGTTATTCTTAGTTTCTTACTGATGCTCATTTCCAGGTTAGCTTAAGAGATCCTCTCCGTCAGAATGCATCTGATGATGAACTTAGGGAAATAATTGGGGCAGCGGTATGAACTCTGCAGTGTTTCTATTATGCTTTTGTTTCCCCTACCCAATCATTAATACCTAGAATATCAAACTCATTCATGCCAATGTATTGTCAAGGGTGTATTAGAGATTTGTATTTGGTTTGTTAGGGAGTCTATTATTGCTTTACAACATAATGAGTAATGTGAACAGATAATGGAGCATAAAAGCAAATACTTGATTGTTTGGATTACTTATTATAGAAGATGATTCTGCTTTCAAGCTCTCTTGATTAAATTGGTGCTTATTTGCTTTGAACCTTTTTTGTTCTGATATACTTCAGGTGAAGAGGAAGAAAGCTTCGCATGCTGGAATGTTTGATATTGCAAAAACAGTCAACAGACCTATGATACATATTGGTGGCTAAAGCTTGGTACTTGCTTCTGAAAATCCCAAATAGCAGTTTTTTTTCCCAGTTTGTTTATAGATGCACCTTGGGACATGGAAAGATGTGTCAGTTGGCTATTTAGTACCCTTCATAGTAAAAAGAACCTATTTTGAGTAATTGTGATGAGCATATCAAATGGATTGAGGTAACTGAATTCCAGGGCTTGTTAAGTCCTCAGCGAAGGCTTGCTGCTCACTGAGAATAACTTATAACTGAAGTTTATGCGATAATTTGTTAGATTCTGTAGCTTTTTGCATGATAGTTGACAACAGATGAGGTGAAACATCTTGAAAGAGTTAAGGAACTTGTATACATTATTTTCTTTTGAAATACTGGCAGGTTAGATAATTTAAAGAGGAAACCCCGCTTGAGAACTAATGAGCCTGTGGAACTTCTTATTCTCATGAATTGGCATGTGTCTTAGTCACCAAAGCTGTGAAATTGTACTGCCACCTAACTGGGTTGTTAAGTCGTTGCATGATATGTAAACAGTTCTGGCTGTTTGTTTGTATTCAAGTTTGTTTAACATATGACCTTGCAAATGAGAATCTGTAATTTGTTGCTCTTTATAATTATAAAAGTAAACCTGTGATGGTTAAGAGAGTTCAGAAAATGAAAATGTACGGTAACAACATACAAAAGCTGGTTTTTCCTTTCAGGTTCCGTGCAGTCTAATTTTCCGAACACAAATCAAGCTGTTCATCTTCCTTTTCAATTTTTCTCTCCAGATAAAGATGATAAAAATGCTTCTGCACACCGGCTTCGAATACTCTCTCACAAAGCCTGTGCAACAGTCAAGCAGGCAACATCAACCCTTTCATTAACCATTGAAGAATATCACAGTATGTTGTATTACAAATAAGAATGTCGTCAATGCTTTGACATTTAGAGCGAAAAGTTCACAATTTTTTTTTCATTTTTGTGGTTTATCTGTATGTTTAGTATAATTTTAAGCAAGGAACTATAAACTTTCTGTGTTCTGTTTTCTTGTACATATTTGTATAAGCTAACAGATTGCAATTCAATTAGTGTGGTTTTTAAAAAACTGGGTTCAATCATATATATCTAGTTGATGATTAGCAACGATACAAGTCTCCAAAATGCAAATAAAGAAAGCAAAAAATTTTGAGGGGCGGTTCCGGCTTCTATACATTATATTTTTAGATTATTTGGCTGTCTTTTGATGGATCAAGGACTAATAATTATAAATATAAAGCATATTGATGTCTGGTTCTACGACTGAAGATTTTTATGTCCTTATATAATTATATTAATATGGCTCATTTGCAGATGGAATACCCGTACGGTTATTTATTATTTTATTTTATTTATTTTTGTGTCTCTTTGGCTGGATAGGAGACTTCCAGTTAAGCTTGTAACTTGCGGGGAGTGGGTAGGATGCATCCAATGTTGCAAGCGTCTGTATTTATTTGTTATGCAATTCGTAGATGACGTTGACAATAGGACGAATCTGATGAGTGCCAGAGTCAGTGCGATGTTAGTTCAAGTAATTTCTCCCGTGTTGCAGGGCATCTATTTTTTCTTTCATGTCGGTTGGTAATGGTGAACCCCTGTCAGCAAGTAATTAATGAAAACGGTTGAATAGCAGAAGCAGAACACTTTCTCAGCTTGGAGTTTGAATAGTGAATAAATTATGATAGTTGTTGGAAGAAAATATAAGCAGTCCCTACAGATAAAACTGATGCGTAAAATTTGGTAATTCGAATCAGCAAAATATGAAGCCTAATAGTTTCAGATGTGATTAAGGTATTGGCATAGAAGCAGAACCAGAATCTTAAACCAGTTACCATACATGCATTTGTCAACCAGTTGAAAAACAAACTATACCCATCTCCCTGGGCCAATCCAATGAAACAAGAAGAAGAGGAAGAAACCAAACTTTGTACGACTGAGATTAATGGAATTAACAAGAGAAAGAAAAAATCTGTCTTTTAAATGAGACCACAGACAGAATTGTGAATTATTCTACATATGGTTCAAACACATCGCCTATGAGGGTGAGAAGATTTCATAGGGATATAAGATGAAGAATCACTCAACTCTTGAATAAAACCATCCAAGAAACTGCTTGAACGATTACCATTATCCAAGTTTCATTTTGATCCTCCTTAACGAACTTTTCCCTCATTATTAAGCCACTCATCATCTAGCAATTGCGCGTTCTTATTGCTTGCAATATCATTAATGAAGGCCGTACTATCCATATCCAAATCCAAACTTGTGCTTAGAAGTTCCTTCGTTGTGTTCTGCTTCTTTTCCTCAGATTTTCCAGTGAGCTTTTGCACAAGCTCCCGAAAATTTGCTACATCGGTCTTGATGATCTCCAAGAACAAGTTTCATGCATGTTTGACATTCTTTAATTATGTTCAAAGAGCAAATGTAACCATATTGTTTTGTTTAGTTATTATTGCCTTTTCGATTTAAGGAAGAACTATGACACACCAACCGGTGAGTATGATTTAAATCGTTAGTTAAATTGGATTAGTATAGTTAGTTGAGTTAGCTTAAAAGAAGTTGAGAGAAAATGGAGTTACTTAAACACATAATTCAATTAGCTAATTCATTTATTTTTCGATTAAAAAGAAATTGAGATTATTAATAATAACTATAATTAATTATTAAAATATTTTAAATAAATATTATTTTCTTAAATTTATTATTAGTTTCTTTTTATTTTTAATTTTTTAAATTATTTTTTGGTGATTAAATCTTAGTTGTCTACGCAACCAACCAACCAACGAGACACGTAGACCCATTCTGCATGATCTTCATGCCGTGCCAATGAAAGTTACACGTTCAACTAATGACCCTTAACTTTTCCAAGTGTGTCGTACAAACAAGTAATATAGAATGGACACTATTGCTGCAATTGCCTGATAATAAATTGGACAACATTTAACATATTACAAAGAATTAAACACGTTCGTGTTATAAACATTATTGCCAAGAGCAAAGATATCTCCAACACATCATCTCTTTCATATAAAATAAAATAATAAGCTCAAAAGGCAAAATAATCAAATTCTATATATGCATGTATACAACACAGGGCCAGGACTAAGTAAGAACAATGAAGCCTAAAATAAACCATGTTGATGATCTGAGACTGAACCAGATGCGGTAATTGAATCATCTTCGGAAGCGCTAGGTGATTGCAGGTTCATTGAATTTGAAATACAAGGAGATGTTTCTCCATCTGGGGGCAAGTCTTGTAGAGCAGCAAGAATCCGCCGAATACTTACAGAACGAGCTGGTTTGAAACTGTTGCTTTCCTTTTTGGTTTTTGAGAATATGTTTGATGATTTTGAAAGTATAACATACACCAAAGCTTGCACTACAGAAAACACCGCCACCTTCATCAACATATCTCCCAATCCGTCACCGCCTTCAGTCATCATCTTCTTTAATTTCTTCCCTAAGTCATTAATTGCTTTCTGATAGCTAAAAAGTGGTTGATGCAAACAACTAATTTTGTATTAACAAACCTTGCGCTAGCGTACTTACTTATATAGAGTGAAAGTTTGGACCACTGACTTGCGACGTTAGCCTACCTCTTTGACAAGTATGATCGAGTTCAGAAGGTTAGAATTGAACAAGATGGGTACGAGGAAATTTCCCACCATATATTATATATCCACATTAGATAATGATTTACAAAATAATTGACCACTTCTTCGTCTTTACAACGACTTGAGATATTGAATTTCGAAGCATAGATGAATGTCTGACTTGTTATTTCCCACGAAGATGCCCCTGACCCATGCATACATAACCGGGAATGTTTCTCCATATAAAGGCCATGAAGTGACGACTCGTTCAATTTTTGACTTGTGTCCTTGCGGATATGTAAACAAGATGATTAACGATTCGATTCAATTGGTTGATGTAATATGTTTTGTCTTTTTGTCCATTTGTATGCAGATTACTTGATGGAGATGTGACTGCTTTGGGAAAATTAAGGCCTTTTAAAACGGCATGTGCATTAATATACAGGTCCAAAAAAGGATGTTATCAGTATAATTACGTCTCCTTTGGGATATTTGGGGTCAGGAAGGAAGAAACGACGGTGTTGATGATAAAAGATTACTTGCACAAAACAAATAGGCAATTTTGATGATCTTCCATGCATTTCAAGAATTGCTTCTTCGGCCATTATTGTGTGGCACCTTGTCAATTTACTGTCCGTTTCTTCACCCCGCGCCCCTACCTTCTCTCTCACTATTATTATTGTTATTATTATTCCTCACTTAATTTAAACAGTTGGTTTAACTCTCTATCAGAAACAGAAATAAACTTAATTGATTACCAACGCTTTCTCTAACAACACATCTAACAGACATTCTTCTCTTCTTATGCCAATATTGGAGCCTCAAAATTTAAACATCATACCAAATAAGTATTCATTGTTGTTCTGTTGCATTGAGAATTTGCAAATACCGCATGGCAGAAAATCAGCTGAACAAATGACTTAAGCTAAAATATGCATTTATATACCTTTTCTGAACATGGGTTAGGTGTTATGTATAGACTAAAAACCAATCCCCTGAAATTACAGATGGTATTTGTAGCGGGAGACCACAAATAGTTTCCTGACTGAAGAAATAGCAATGGAATGCAATAAATTATTCAAAATTATTGGCAGAGGTAGTTCAGAACAGTTTGGAGTTGAAAAAAGATCAATGCTTTAATTTATTAACCAGTCAAAACCCAAGCAGAGACTTGCTTATACAATAGTCAAAGAGAAAAAGAGGAGTACAATTCAACAACGATCACCTATAATAACAACTTAATTATTTGTATGCTATAGAAGTAGGATCATTCCAATTCCGATGCACATTTACACTTGACAATCTCACGTTGCTCTAACAAACTGTATTGCGTACAGTACCTACAATCAAAAACAAGAAGAGTTATGTCTGGCATGAATTATGTCCAAGACAAACCAGATGAATTATGTCCGGCATTTTACGGGTAAAAATGGATGGCTTCCAGAAGAGTCCCAGTATAAGCCAAATTTGTAAATGAGCAGATAGATGATCGGTCATACACCGACACCGAAAAAGGTTGAATTTTCTCACAACTCTTTGAAAAAGATGAGATTTTTAACGACAAAAGGGGACCGGAGGCCAAAAAAATGTTGAAAGACATTCTCTTTCATCAAGCTAAAATCATCTCTAACACTACAGGAAAATAAACATTGAATGAAAATAGATAAAAAGCAGCTCACCTCATATTAATCAACAAGGAATGTGACCCAGACAAGTGTCGTCAGTGTCTTTGGTTGCAACTGGTAATTGGAGCCTGCAAAGAGGACAGGAAGAATGGTTGGAAACCCAAGTGAGGATGCATTGGGAATGGTAAAGGTGCTTGCAAGGGAGCTGTTTGGCTTCTGAATGAATGGTAAACTCATCTTTGCAAATAGCACACGACTCCTGTGATAAAGAATCTGAGATTTCTACAGCATTCATAGACGATTTCAAAGTACCAGTAGTTGTACTAGCGACTGAATTGGATGGATCAGTGTTGTCATCGCAATCGTAATCGTCGATGAAATCAAAAAGGAAGTTGAAATCAATATTAGTAGTTAATTGTTGTTGCTGTAGATTTGGGTTTGGGTAATTGGATTCCATATGTTCAAGAACGTGTGATTGGCAGAGGGGGCAGAGGATTCGTAAAGGTGAGGAGGTGATAGAGGAGAAGAGAAGGCCCACGCTCATGTCACACTCGTGGCACCAGTACGTTACTCTTGCGCCGGTGGAAGCAGGGGCGGTGGTGGATGACATTTAGTTTGGTGTCTAGTGAGTTAGCAATGACCTACTTCTTGTTTCGACACTTTGTTCGTTTTCTTTTGGTTGAAGATTAAGAATGACCAGCGGGGTTTGCTGTATCTGTCACCTTTCACCTTTTGGAGATTTAATTATAAGAAACTATTTGTTATCATGTTAATGAGGCTTTGGCTGAGTGGTTAAGGGGTGTGCTTGCCTGTTAAGTACATGGGGTTTCCCCGCGAGAATTCGAATCTCGCAGGCGTCGTAATCATGTAATCATTTTTTATGCTGTAGCTGTTCTGCTTGCCAAGAAGGTTGAGGTTAAGGGTTTCTTTTCTCAGTTGGCTCCATTCTAATTTATTGTTTAATTCAAAGTGATCTGCTCTCAGTTTCTTTTAGTTCTTTCATTTGTCCTGCAACTATATGATTAATAGCTGTAATGTGCTTCTTCAATTGTTGATCGTATCAATGGCCATTACTTCTTCAGTGATTTAGAAAATGCAGAAAATTCTTATACCGTTTCACTTATTGAACTAAAATGCAGCGACTTATTAACCATTTCTAAATTTTAAATTAAAATACAATCTGCTTAATAGGTCTGAATAGGATGAGCTGTTGGTCAATCGTAGTAATCCCCTGGTATATTTCATGCTTTGGTTATGTAGTCATGCAAAATAAAGATAATTTTTTTTCATACCATCCTTCCCTCCCTTTACTAGCTATTGAAAAGTAATTACGTAGATAATCCACAGCCTATCATTGATCATTACAGGTCCTTTTGTTCCATGTTTTCATTTGGTAAGTTATGATTTTAGCTAATCGTTTTAAATCTTGAAGTGAAGGTAGGTAGGATGGGCAAGCTTGGTTTTCTTAATATTATCTTTTTGTTCATGGTTTCATTGGTTTCTATGTAAGCCCATTTGCTGCATTGGATCTTCCAACCAGGTTTCCAATGCATATATTGCCGAAGTGCTAATTGTTCATGTTTCTGGATTGTCTGAAAGAATCTTTGGTTTTACTTTTGAGGCTCTTGCTCTGATTTTTGTTTTTAATTTTATGAATTTGCAGAACAAAAGTATGAATTAAGCAATTGCCTGTAAATATGTAAACAAGAATTTTCAAGTTCAGCTGAGCACATCAAATCAATACCTAGTGTGTGAGACATTTTTCAGAACTTCCAGCTGAGCATGATGAAGATTCAGAGGCTATTTGTACATTTTGTTAGAAGGTTTATTCAACTATCCAAACTACGGTACTTCTTATTTAAAACACTTCATGGATCATACCTTAACTCTGATTATGGCCACATAAAATAATGTAAAATTTCTCATGATATGTGGACTGGTGCAGTTGTTTCCATAAGGAATTATTATGGGAAAAAATTAGATGAGATTTGTGGAGCAATTGCAGTGATAATTTTTATTGCTAAACAAGCATTCAAAGTGGTTGAAGATGTACAATTTAAACGTGTAATAGCAGTTGCATTTCCTTAACTTCAGTTGATGAGTTAGTAGATCATTAAAAAGGAGATAAGATCCATTTATGTGAACGAAAAGGAGAAAGTTCAGGAGTCGTTAACAACATCCCGTGGTTGAATTTGTTTGACATCTGCTACAAGGAAATCTATTGCAGATGATCATTATAGTTGTATCAACGAGCACTCTATTCACCATGATTGAGGGTTGCAGATATTGTGCTTCAAAGTTAATAGTTTTGCCATTGCTTTGGGCAACTTTTCATTCAATGGTTGTGTTGTTCCAGGCTAGTCTTGATTTGAAAATTAACCCTCCTTATAATGGAATGGTGCGTCTTTTTCATGTGGATTGTTGTGCTCATTATTTGGAATATAATTGTGCAGGCTCGATTTGATCTTGTTATTGATGTTCTTGGAAACTGCGGCAGATGTGAAGAAATCTCCACCTGGTAAACACTTTCCATTGTTGGTAGAAGTTTGAAGTTGGATATCCGGAGAAAGTTGTGCCTTGATTGTTCTTCCTGGAAGAATACTGTATATCACCTGCTAGAAATTGCTGTTCAATTATAAGAACACATTTCTGTCCTCTATTCCAAATACGGAGAAAGTTGAACTTTTCTGGTTATAGAACCTTTTTTATTTTTTCACTCAATGTATAATCTAAAGATTTGCACTCTGCAAGGGAGTTCAGGTTAATTGAGAATAAAGTGAAGACTACAGCTTCAACTCTAGCAAATGATAGGTAGGTACTTTAAATTAGGTAAACTGTTGATTTAATGTCATTTTCCTCAATAGTTCCTAGTATTCATCTACTTTCCACTAATCCTGGTCTCAGCCTCATACAGTGCTTGCTGCTAATTAGTTTAGTAATGTAATTGTTCCTTTAATGCTTCCTTGTTAGACTGCTGTATGGATGTAGCTTGCATTGTGGCTCACCATTTTGGTGTTATTTTGCGAGTCTTATCAAGAATATGATGGACATGTATTATGCGCACCACAATAAGACATGGCTTTACCATATACCATGCATCTCTGCATGTTTATTGCCGGAGTGTTGCTTGTTTGAGTTGGCATTATTTTCCTACTAAGGGAAATAAACATCAATGTTGACGCAGAGATCTTTTTCTTTTGGGCTGTATGTCTTCAAATTAAGTTGCATTTTGCATTGTTTATCTCACAAACAAATGTCAAATGGAAAGGCTCGATAGGAAATTAAGCTTGGTTATCCTTTGCTGGAGTTTATATTTTGAGATCAATGAGGACCTGCCCTGCTGTCTAGTCGGTTTCATTCTCTCTTAAATAGAAAATTCAGTTAAGAAATTGTTTTTGCCTCATTGCTATGCTACTGTATTTGAATTCGACTTGCACCATAGGCTGCCGCCCTGCCATGTACCATGTTAGAAATTGCAAATTCAGGATTTTTTTTGACATTATAATTATGTCTCGTAAGCTCAATGAAAATGGTGAATGAGATTGAATGGAGACCATATCTTGTTAGAGTGTAATCTCACAATAGGAAAACCATAGAAATGAAGAAAGGATTTATTCTATTTAAAACCACAAGTCAGAGAGTGGCATTAAATCGCAAAGGGGTACGTAACTTACAGTTAAAACAGAGCAGTTGAAGACCCATTAGTTCCATTCATTCAAAGTCGAAAAGTAAATTGCACAAACAAATCAAGAAGAGGCCTGAGCAATCTTAGAAGCCTCAAGATCAGCAGCTTGCTTGAGAAAATTGTAATCATCATTCTCAAGAGTCATCTGAATAGGGAAAGATCCCAATCCTCAGCCATAGCAAGCATGATTTTCTTCCTCTCAGTCCTAAATTGTACAGTTTCTCTGCTGTCTAAATCAATCTTGTCAAAAATAGAATATCAAAGTTGTGTAAGCTGTCCAGACGGATTCAAAAGCCTTGCGCAAAAGAACCCCGTAATTGTTAACATCCGAAGCTGCAAATCTCTCATCTACACTCTTCTTGAATTGCAATTCGTCATTCACAAATGGGGTGTACTTACCGCTTTCCCTTATTAGACATGTGATTCCGAATATCTTATTAGCATTGGCAAAGAGTACTTGAAACTGCCCACCCACATATTATATTGAATGAACACATTAGTTGCTAAAATTGAACACACGATAAATGTGAAAACTTTCGTCCACACAAACACAAAATTAAGAAGGGTAACCAATAAAGCACTCTAAATTTATCCTTCACAAGGAGACAGCTAAGCTAGGTTGAATTTAGCTATCAATTCATACATTCTTTCATGTACACTAGTACACGTCAGACACCCCTTCTCCCAGAGTCAGATTTGGTCAAAGATCTTAGCCTCACCAGGAAATTACCCTTTCTCTTCTTCCCTCCATACTTTCCCGGCGATGAGTCCCAATTCTCTGGTGATCCAACCACCAACACACTCTCCGGCGACCTTGTTACCACCATTTCATCGCACTCCAACATCTCCCGGTGAGTCCCGCTTCCTAAAATTTTCGCTTGCATTGCAGACACCACCTCCTTCATTGCCAATTCAACGTTCCCTCGATTTCTCAACAGAATTTCTCCAATCTGAGCCGGTGTCAGGGCACCTCCCGACCTTATGCAACTCTCCACCACGTCAAACAGTGCATGAGACTCAATTCCTAGATAGTTCTTGGCCAGGAACCTGAACGCATGCGCCCCGCACGTCCCAAGGTTAACATGCACGTCCATGCGCCCGCATCTAACCAGCGCCGGATCCACATTTTCCCTATAGTTTGTAGTAAATACTATGATCTTCTCCTCGCCACAGCACGACCATAGACCATCGGTGAAATTCAGCAGCCCTGATAATGTCACCATTCCGTTCTCCTCTCCGTTGTCAGAACGTGAGACCATGTCCTTTATTGATGGGTGTGATGGTCTCTTTGTTGTTGTGGTCTTTAACATTCTGTTAGCTGTTAGATCAACTGAGCAGTCTATGTCTTCAATTACGATGATTGAACGATTCGTAGTTTGTAGAAGCAAAGCTCTGAGCTCGGAATTGTCGCTAACTTTCGTAAGCTCGAGATCATATACGTCATAGCAAAGATAATTAGCCATGGCAGCAATCAAACTTGATTTGCCTGACCCTGGTGGCCCATAAAGCAAGTAACCACGTTTCCATGCACGTCCAACTCTGTGATAGTAGTCTTTTCCACTTGCAAAAGCTGTTAAATCCTCCATTATCTGCTTCTTAAGTTGAGGCTCAAGTGCCAAAGTTTCGAACGTAGAAGGATGACTAAATGGAACAGAAACCCACCCGGACTCGTACGAGCCATGGCCATTGTTAGTGAAGAGCCTCCTCTCACGAGAAACACGCTCAAACTCTTCAGCACGTGTGGTAACGTGATCAAGATAGGGTGATAGAAGGATTTGGCGCTGTCGCTTTGGTAGTTTGAGAGTGAAGCTACGTTTTTCTTCCAAAGAATCTTGCACCGTGTCTACATGGTGTGTCCATGATATACTGTGACCATTGAAAAAGTCGTGAACGGTGTGATTTGGTGCTACAGTGAAGGAAATGCGACTGGAGGATTTAGAGCGAGAGAGGGTTAGGCGGCGACACGAGGAGGCTGGGTTGACAGAATTGAGATAGAGGTTGACGTGGCGGTAGAGGTCATTGACGTCAACGCCACAGTAGCCGTTGAACTCCGGGATCTCGAAGTACGAGTATGGGCTGAAGAGGTCTTGGAGAGATTCATAGAAGTTGTGTAAGAGGGAAAGGAACTGCGAGGGCAAAACATTTTGGAGGACAGTAAGGAGACCTAAGAATGACCACATTTGTGATAATATTTCCATGTTTAGTACCTGAAACTATGTGAATTGGGAATTTGTCTTTAATTGTTGAGGAGTAATTTGTTTATGCATATATAAGGAACTAAGATGATGACAAAGTGAGATAGGTAAAGACATTGACACTGTTCAGGGCTGGAAAAAGCAGCAGCAAAAGATAAAGGAAAAGCGATGACGATGACCATTCTTCTTTTGCTTTTCTTTTTTAACTTGTTGCAATTGATGCTGAGTTTAAAATTTACACTCAATTCCTATAGCGTGGAATACACACGTACAGCTGATCATACTTGTATGTATATCCCATGGCTGGCATTGGCGTGATGAACATTAAGCATATTTCACATATCTTTGTTAATGTACGCGCTCAAGTAGAGCATGCAAATTAAGGTGAGTGAGAAAGTTAGAGAAAGCTGGCGGGTAGGCGCGCGCCCAGAATTGGATGGGCACGCATATGCAAACACACGAGACACGAAGACCTTTACTTTTGCTTGCTTTACGACCAATATGATAAAATTGCTTTAATTTGTTTCCTTTGCATTGGTAGCTTTATCTTTTTGTTCTTGTAATTGAGGTTTTCAAGAGGTCAGAGAATGTTCTTGGAATAATTATACTCATCATGAGCTTGAGCTTGATAATAAATATATGATTAGATATCGATACCTTCCAGTGATGATAAATCACTGGTATACATGAAAAAAAATCATTTGTCAGGGCGATAATTTTCACCATTTACTGCCCCATGTGGACCCTGAAAAATATATCTTCTATTAATTGACGTAATTCATATATATACACACATTGATGGGCACAGCCCTTTTAACTTCAAGCCTGCAAATCTCCTATGGTGATATAATATATATTACACAGTACTGGCTCATGATAATATATAGCCTTCGCGAGGAAAATAAAACTGAAAACAGAAAACAAGGGCAATTAATGAGGAAACTAATTTTTATATATGGTTCCTTTACATTTAATAATATTCTAGGTCCTATGGTATATGTGAGGGCCATGATTGAAAAAAACAAAGAATGCACATAAATAATGTTCAATTGACTGTCATCGTTGGTGCTGACCGCAGGATATCTTTCTCTTTTTTTACACGGGCAAAACGGACTCTAAAGATTATAAAAGATCAAACATCTTTTAAATCCCAGAAAATATATGTAATTTACATCAAAATGAACTTGAAAAAAATACGAATTTAACGAGAAAAGTAAAACATCCGCCGACTTTAAATTTTGATATTCTACCTATTGTAATTAATTTGTTAATTATGATCGTTCATGTGGATTAGTTTGCTAATACCTTAATATATTCATAACTATAACTACTTATCCATTACCAGCGCGCTAGGTGCCACTTCTTGATCATCCATGCCACGCGAGTGATGTATATATCAAAATTTGTGCTTTGGCTATTCAATTACTGAGAGAGAAGATGAGGAAAAAGACACAGAAAGGATCAAGAGAAAAAAAAGTAACAGAGAGGTATGAAATAGTGTGTGGATAAATGATGGGTATTCCTGCGGCTGAGCTGATGATAATATTCTGATTTATTTTCCACAGGCAATTTTCTCGACTTTACAGGACTGCAAACATGCACATTGTTTTTTAAACAACTAAAGTTTTATACAATTCTTTTACCGAAAAAGGTTGTAAATTGAATTCTTTAGAGAGAGAGGTTGCTTGAGCACCATCAGATCATAATCTAGTGGTGCATTGCATTGCGTTTTTATATTGAAAAAAAATGCTTGGTAAAGGAAAAAGGAAAAGGAAAAAGAAAAGGAGCTTATTAGGTTGACATGAAAAGCGACGAGCATATGGAATGAAATGGGGCTGCGAAACGAGTAAATTAATTAATATAGAATGTAGCAGTAGGTCAGAGTGTTGAGAGAAAAAAAGCTGATGGAATTCAAGGAGAATAAAGCCACAAATAACATTGAGCGAGCTAGGCAGAATATATCAAATGGGTTCTAATTCGTTGAACTAGTTAGGCTAGCGATAATGAAGCAATTTTAGGTTTGGGCAAAATTAAGACGACGAAAGCATTGATGTAATCTACATGTATACTAATTGAAATTATGGAAATTCATAATGTAAATTAAAGAAATGTCCCGAGCTAGCTACCAGTCAAGATATGGAGATGGGATGGGATATATTGGAGAATTGCAGTTGAGTTAGCTGGTACTCTTGTTGGGTAAGTTAAAATTCTGGGAACTGACTGATCTCTGTCGATAAATTTAAGCATCAGAATTGATTCTACTTTGTCTCAGCTACCTTCACCTTTTTATGTTAGTTACACACACACACACACACACACAGGTCATCACTGAAGAAGCTTTTAATTGGACAGCCACTAAAGGAAGATCTATTCTAGGTCGTTTTGCTCATACCACAAAATTTGTGTCCATGATCATTATTATGAGGTGATAGACATTCTCCACAGTATGATTATAGGATGATTTATGCGTGCATGGTGACCAATCGCAGTTCAAAAATATATAATTGCTAATTTGTTTCTAGATATATATATATATATATATATATTATATTTTATATTATTATAATAATAATAATAATAACAACATAATACTATGAGGTTAATTTATGTATATAGAGTTTATATAAAAATTTTTATTTTAGTAAATCTTTTAACAGTTTTCGAGATTAAAAAAAGGAAAATCGCTGTTGAGAAGAAACGCTTACGTGAGATAACTCAGTAACGGGTGGCCTTCCTGCAATAGAGAAAAGCATTACTATTTTGATGGTCGAAAAATGGGCGGCCTTTGTTGAGATGTGGATTGCCTACTATGCCTTCCTCCAAGTATGAAATTTTTGTTTCTCAGTTCAGTAATTATCTAATTTTTCAGAATTATTACAAGGCATTGAGCAAGTACAGAAAAGGGATTCACGAAAATGCATGCCTAATAATAAACATGTATTCCCTGATGACAATCCATGAGTTATCTGCTGCCTGGGTGGGTCTGACAATCAATCTATTCCGACAGATGGACATTGGTATTAGATCCAGTCACAAAATTTGACATCTATCAAAACCGAGCAAGCAACATGCATGGGCATTGCAGTGCAACTGCATCTGCATTTGCCACACAGCGAAGCACGTGATTTATAGATCTTGTCATCAGGTGTGGGTAAACAGCTGAATGCATGTGATTTGTTTATGAAAATATCATTATAACGTATCCACCGGAGAATTTTTCCCTGACAGCCCATAACAAAATAAGGAAGCTTATAATTTTAATTTTGTTGACGGTCCAGTCATGCTGCTCAGCTTGCTGGCGCTTAAAGTGACGCCTTCTAACCCAAACGGAACTACAAAATTAACATTTCCCGCTAATATCGTGAACTAAATTCGGCACAACATCAAGTGAGAAAGGAGAACTGTGTCAAGCTTGCAAAGAAAGAAATCACCATTATAATATATATATATATATATATATATATATATATATATATATATATGTATAACAACTACCACCAAATTAATTATACCCATATCCCGGCTGTCAGTAATTACTTGAGCATCGTACAAACATTTAAAAAGTTATTGTCCTGAATAATTTACTAATTTCAAGCAAGCTACATAAACTATAATGCACATATATTCCTATGCCGCGCCCTCCCCTCATCGTGGGCAAATTATTAGGAAAGCAGATTGATTCATATCATTGGACACCAAATTAGCTATAGATCACCTTGGGACGCTCAGAACTAATGCCAATGCAGCTGAGGTGTGAGATGTTAATCATTGGAGGTGGAGATCACGTACAGTATGGTCTGCTGAGCACATGCCATATTTTAATTTACATGAAAACGTACGCGCGAGAAACAAGAATTGAAAATGGCTTATCAAAAATTAAAAAAAAAGTTATATAATATATACAAAAATTAGAGCTGGCATTTGGTCACTGTGCTGGTTCACATCTTGAAAGTCGATCAGCTGGATCCAATCCAATGCACTGCTGCTGACTAATTAAACCGTGGGCTCATGGTAAATTTTAAGTCCAGTTGGTACCTTCAATCTTCATTAAAATATATTTTAAAGTCTAGTCGTTACGTACTCCCAATATTTGACAAATATATACAGCGAGAATTATTAGATTTTGCAAAATGTATTATATATGTAGATATATGACGGTAATAAAAGAGAACCCTCAAAAATTAAACACATTACTGTACTTGATATAATAAATTAAGAAAATTACACAACATCGTCTCTGGAAACTCCATATGCCACCGAATGCAAAAGGAAAACTAACGAAACCTCGAAGGAACAAAGGAGATATCTAGTTAGGAAGAAGTACTCTCGCGTACAAAAATTATAACAGTAACTTCTCCTTGGCAAATAATTACCTATGTAGCGCAATTAATTTTGTTTACTAGGGTCGATATATATTATCTGCTTAGAAGAGGAAACCAACGTTCCTGCAAAGAAGAACGGTGAGAAATCATGAAAAGGAGAAGAACAAGTAGAAATCCAACTCCCCATGGAGTTCCTCCGGCTCTGTTAAAAGAATCTCTCTCTGGCAGAGGAATAAAATGCGAGAACCTCCCCGTTTCATGGTTGGAGAGCCAGTGAACTACCAGTAGAAGTAGCAATGGAGACAACATCAGATATAGCTTGACTTGATCGAATACGCTTTCTAGTACTGGCTCGTAGTTTATGTACCATGAAAATCCAAGGAACATCAGCAGTATCAGCGCGAAGAAACATAGGTGTATTGGTAGAGAATAAGAGGAAGAAGAAGAAGAAGCATAGTGATCTCTAGCCATGGGTTTTTTTCTTTGACCGGAATAATATGTAAGTTGATTATGGAGAAAGTAATGAAGTGGAGATAGGTTTATATAGAGATATTTGGATGCTTAATTAAATATTTACTCAATTTTTTTTTAAAAGGTGTTGATTATATAATATCACAATATTGAAGGAAGATGAGCTCTACGTCGAATGTAAAGATTCTTGCTTTTGACAATAATCCAGCGGGATGGGTGGATACTTCCAAGGGAGGACGGTGAGAGTCTTGATTTATATGGTCGAGATTCATTATATAAAAACTTGACTAATGAGGAACTGACACGTACAACCGACCATAAATCAGATATTGAGATGACCCAAGATGCCATGCATAAAAGTCCAGCACCGATTTAGCAACGAAGGTAGGATATGGTAAGGTGGGGTCAGCTTTATCAATTAATATATATATATATATATATATATGCATGTACGTATTACTTAAGTTATGGTAGAGATAGACAATTAATATATAATCTGGATTTATCAAACTTGTTTATTGTTTTTTTAGTTGTTTTTACTATCGGTGAAATATTCGTATGGGGGGACTACCTTAGTCCCGAAGCTATACAAGCGAGTTTATCTTATAAAAATGAATTAATTGATGGATTCATATGATTGACATCAACAAATATTCAGCAGTGCGTAGCTTTCGGCAGAAAGAAACAGCCTCAGCCTTGAGGAAAGAATAATATCATATGCGATGCACTGTACCGTTGTAAAAGCAAATATCATGATTATTGGGATGGGAACTAAGCCCTAACCATGCCAAATGTCTCTTTAAAAGTACTACTTCCAGTTCCAAAGAAAGTGGTCTCCCACTGCATGCATGTATTATGTTACTGTTATCTTAAATTTTTAAAGCAATCGAATCTACATTATTGTATAACAATGGCTAAAGCGCATAGATACTCGTCCATTAAAGGGACGAGTGGGATGGAAAGAGTAGTGTATTATCCATCCCATCGTATCTAGTCTTAATGGTTAAGGAAATCAATTGCATTGCATTAAGGATGCACCCGGAGGCTCTTTCTAAAATCAAATCATTGCATGGCATGGTCTGGCCCCAATAAAAAAGATAGCTAATAAATAATTAAAATTAGCAAGTTAAAGGCCCACGAAATCCATCCATATCTATTTTATTTAATTACCAGCAGAATCATAACTGTATTATGCATGTATCCATGGTAAAACCTTAGCATAGGATAGAAATGAGTGGTACACCTACAACATATATAGTTTGGTGAATATATATTGATTTGCTTGGGGACCGTAGGTTAGGTCCGGAAAAAAGTAATAAATTAGTTACTTTTTATTACTTTGTAATAAACATGCACTAGCAGTGGACCGGAAAAAAGTATTGATGACTTTTGTAGTCGTGTTGTGTTGCCCCGCAGCCACGGCCCCGGCTTCAGCCACGTATCTCCAAGCCGGGCAATTAAGGTACGGAATCAGAGACTTGATTGCAATTGCATTGCAGCAGGCTCATTTATAAACATATTCCTTGACTCTTACTATTCAATCTGCACGTGTACCTTCGATTATATACCATAATAAAATAATTGCTAGGAGAGGGTAAGCTATTTTAGTTTTAAAAGCATTTCATTTAATATATTGTCAGGACACCAATTAAGGACGAATATTGGAGGCAGCTCAGCTCAAGACGTGAAATTTAACCCAGTACCGAACGCCTTGGGCTTTCCATTTTTGGCGGAATTTATACTCTAGACCGAATAAATTTGTAGTTTGTCAGGGTAGATATCAGCAGCAGCAGAAATCGACATGGAGCCGCAAACACTAATACAACATTTATCTTCTTTTTTCGCTCAACATAGCCGTCTAAATACTATTGATAATTGAGTGAGTCATCATTTATCGAAAGATAAAGATGAAAATTTCAGCCTGCCATCGTTAAAGGCAGTGATTGAATATGCCCGTTTAATTAAAGCCAACTTTACCAAGTTAAAAGATCCGGTTAAGAGTATAAATTATACTGATCTCGTTGGCTAGTTATTTATTATTATTTTTTTCTGTCAGCTGAAATTGAATTATATATAACTGTAAATTTAGAGTGACTTGTGTTAAGGGCGAACTTTACAGCCGGTTGCAGTGGATTACTTCCATAAGCATGTTGTTGCTTTTATCTCCGGTTCAAACCCGGTTATAGTTCGTGATTATGAGGAACAGGTTCGTAATTGTTCACATTTTTCCACCACCAGTGTCAATAATTCGTTATCATTCGGGGTACGTACTAGCTAGTTGTTTTTAGTTTTGTTGGCATTTGCTCTATCTTCTTGCTGTAGTAAACGCATGCTTACACGACTTTGATTTTGAACACAACGGAAGGATCCCGTGGGATGCAATCATCATAATTGCTATTTTTGACTAGTGAGTCACTTTCGTGGGATGCAATCATCATAATTGCTATTTTTTATTTTTAATTTGCTTGTGCTAGAGCATTTTTTGTTGGTGTCTGTTTTTCTTTTCCATAAATTTTAAAGCCACTTCTCATAGAAGAAATTGCCTGTTTGACAGAAAAATTTTAATGAGATCTCCCTCAGCTTTCCTGTATTGCTACTCGTTTTTCATTCACTTCATCGAAAATGGTTACTAGACAAAACATATATATATATATATATTACACACACACAGCTGAATGATCTCTTAAAAAATCTACCAACCACCTCAACAACTTAAAAATCTACTAACCACCTCAACAACTAATTGCAACTGACAACTGAATTACAACTAATTATTTAACAGAAATACATCCAGCTTCGCCTCCAGCCAAACACCAAAACACTGCAGCAGCAACTCAGCTTTCACCAAAACACTGCAGCAGCAACTTAGCTTTCAGCTCAGCAACAGAACAATGCAGCACGTATCAAAATTTCTGCTATCATCCCCCCTCAAGCTGCTGGTGGTGGAAGGACTTGAAGCTTGGATCAAAAAAAAAGAAAACAGAGAAAATGGTGATGGCTTAGTAAAAATATCTGCAATCTGAGATTCTGAAGGAACATACCGAAAATCCAATTCTTTATTTAAAACTTTGTCTCGTATATAATGAAGATCCAGTTCAATATGCTTAGTTTGTGCATGAAGAACTGGATTTTGTGCCAGAGCAGAAGCACTTTGGTTATCACACCAGAGAAAATGTACAGAAGATTGTATTCTAAGCTCTGAAAGAAGAGAAAGAAGCCAAGAAATTTGAGAACAAGTAGCAGCCAAAGACCTATATTCAGATTCAGTACTTGACCGAGAAACAACTTGTTTCTTGGATGATCATGAGACCAGGTTTCCAGCAAAGTAAATGGCATAGCCACTATAGACTTTTTGTCATTCAAGTCACAAGCCCAGTCTGTATCGGCATAAGATATAAGAGAAGATGTGCCACCAGAATTAAATTGCAGGCCATAAGTAGTGGCAGATTGTAAGAAACGAAGTAACCTTTTACAGGCTTTCCAATAAAGATCAGTAGGAGAAGCTAAAAATTGACTTAGTTTATTGACCCAGAAAGAAATATCAGGCCTTGTGATGGTAACATATTGAAGAGCACCAATAATACTTCTGTAAAATGAAACATTAACAAGTGGATCACCAGTGGACTTTGTCAATTTTGAACCACAAACCATGGGAGTATCACAACCTTTACACTTAGCCATGTTAGCTCTGGATAAGATCTCCTGTATATATTTGGATTGTGAAAGATGACTTGTAGAGTTATAAGAAACCTGAATACCCAGAAAATAACTGAGCAAACCAAGATCTTTAAGAGTGAAGTTGAGACTAAGTTGAGAAATAAAAGCTTCAGTCAAGGCTGTGGAAGAGCTTGTTATGAGAATACCATCAACATAGATCAAAACAAGAAGAACAGAAGTGGAGGCATGCTTCATAAAAAGAGAGGTATCTGCTTGAGAATTCAAGAAACCACATTGTAATAAAGTTGTCTTCAACTTATCATACCATGCACAAGGAGCCTGTTTGAGGCCATAAAGTGCTTTATTCAGCTTACAAACATAGGATGGAAACTGAAGATTAATAAAGCCTTCAAGCTGAGGCATATAAACTGCTTCATTTATAGATCTGTTAAGAAAAGCATTACTAATATCAACTTGCCTGATAGACCAGCCTTTTATAACAGCCAAACTGATAACCAGTTGAATGGCAGATGCTTTAACAACAGGGCTGAAAGTCTCAAAGAAATCAACTCCAGGAATTTGATGGAAGCCTTTAGCTACTAACCGACCTTTATGCTCAGAAATGCTCCCATCAGAATTGTACTTGTTTCTGAATATCCAAAAATTACCAACCAGAATATGTAGGAGAAAAAGGAACTAACTCCCATGTATTATTCTTTTGAAGAGCTTCAAATTCCTCCCATGTATTATTCCTTTGAAGAGCTTCAAATTCTTCTTGCATTGCTTTTTGCCAAACAGGAATTTATAATGCTAGTTTTGCAGATGTAGGCTCTGGAACTATAGACGAACAAACATCCGTGACAAGAAAAACCTTTGGTTTTGTAATCCCACTTTTAGACTGTGTCACCATAGGATGCACATTCTGAACTTGGTGAATGGATGCAGCGCCAGTACATGGTTCAGTAAAGCATGTAAAACTAGAAGAAGGATAACTGAGTATGTGGTTGATTAAGAGGACTAATACTGGCTGAAAGAAGCGGGGAAGATATAGGAGCTGCAGTGGTAGATTGAACAATGGGATTGTGAAGAAGAGGAATTTGAGATTAAAAACCTGATGAATGACACACAGCAGAAGCAGAAGAGAACAAAGAAGGATACGGAAAAGACAATTCATCAAATACAGCATGTCTAACAATATACAATTTTCCAGAAGGATGCAAGCATTTGTATCCTTTGTGAAAAGGGCTGTAGCCAAGAAAAATACATTTTGATGATCGAAAGTTTAGTTTGTGATTTGTATAGCTTCTCAAGTATGGAAAACAAGAACAACCAAACACTCTTAGCATTGAATAATCAGGAGGACAATGAAATAGTTTCTGATAAGGAGAGATATCATGCAGAACAGGTGTAGGTAATTGATTAATAAGGTAGACTGAAGTTAAGAATGCATATCACCAAAAGGTAAGTGGTAGAGAAGCCTGAGCCAGAAAAGTTAAACCCATGTCAATTATTGTTCTATGATTTTTTTTCTACTATACCATTTTGATGATGCGTATGTGGACAAGAAAACCTGTGATCAATACCATTTTCTGAAAGAAACACTTTGAAAGCAAGAAACTCTCTCCATGAATCAGATTGTATGGTTTTGATAGACAAACCAAGTTGTTTTTCAATAAGAATTTTGAAATGCTGAAGGTAGTCAGTGTTTCAAATTTTAATTTCAATGGAACTATCCAAGTTTATCAACTATAATCATCCCCAATGCAGAAATAGTACTTAAATCCATCATGAGGAATGGTTGCTGCAGGTCCCCATAGATCCAGATGCAACAATTCTAAGGGTTGCGAAGTTTTAATAAATGATTTTACAAAGTGTAATCTGTGGCTTTTTCCATACTGACATGCATCACAAAACTGAGTAATAGGAGCTTTATTTATATCACAAGGCACTTTACAAGTGTTTAAAATGTGTATAAGAGCTCTAGAGTTTGGTTGATCAAATCTCCTACGATCAACATCAAAGCATGCAGAAGTACCAGAAATATTGACTGAAACAGGCTTTGCAGAATAGAGACATGAACAAAACACATTTTGACACCGAGTACAGATTTTATTTGAAGACAAATCAAAGGAAGACAACATAGAAACATGAGCAAGAATATGAGGATTTAGAAGTTGAAGATGGTTTGAGCAGCAGCCTATATGGCCCCTTTGAAGCCACTCCCCTCAGCAACACTTTCTTCATTTTCTTGTGCTTTATAAAACAAAAATCACCACAAAACTCAATTGTTATGTCATTATTAGCAGTCAATCTTGAAATGCTGATTAAATTCTTTGTTATATCACAAACACATATGCCTCTTAACTAAATATGCATGGAAGATGAATTCAACTCTCCTCTACAGCATAAGGCAGAATTACCCATATGAGTTATAATCAATCCAGCACCATTTCAAACAATTAATCTTTCAGATCCAGTAAATTTACCTTGTATAGTCATGTTCTTGAGATTATTGATCAGATGGTTAGTAGCACCACTGCCCAAATACCATCCTTCATGCTTCACAATCATCCTGAGATAAGCTGCTTTACTTGCCGGATTTCCTCCTTTGTTAAAAAACTTGAGAATATGTTGATAGTTCAGAGGCACCTGCAGATTGAACTTCATAATCCTTGTTAAATCGATGATAACATATATTCGCTGTATGACCAAGTTTATTGCAAATTTGACAAATAGGCTTTGGATTCCCTCGACCATTTGGCCAAGATCGTCCTCCCCGAATACCTCTTCCGTTAGAGTTTCCTCTTCCTTTTCCATCTTGAAAGTTATTTCCTGTGTTATAAGCTTGTTGATAACTTTCTCTTCTTTGAAAATTCTTGACCTGAGAATAATTCGCAGCAAAGTTTCCTTGTGTTGCAGCAGCATGATTAATAGTTTGTTGCAGAATTCTACACTCACGAGTTAAAAGAAGTGAATAGACTTAAAATACACTCAGTATTTCACTTCTACTCGTGATATTGACCATTATTGTTTCATATTCAGGTCCTAAACCTAACAACGAATAAAGCACAAAATCATCATTTGACAGAGGAGCTCCAGCAGCAGTTAAATGATATGAAATATTATTCATCGTACTAAAGTATTCAGTAATTGACAGACCTTGTTTTCTAGTCGTTTGAATATGAAAACGAAGCTGCAATATCTGAGCTTTAGACTGAGATCCAAACTGATTCGAGAGTGCTTTCCAAACTTCAGATGATGTTTTGCATCTAATTACCATTCCAATTATAGGTTAGTCATTGAGAACATTAGCCAACCAAGTAGCAGCTGATCCTGTCTTTTCAAGAGAGTATAATCTGGATTTTCTAAAATTGAATCCTCATTTATTCCAGATCGAAACCTAGGAGGACAGACGCAGTCTTTAGCCATGAAATTTTCCAATTCGTTCCCCTTAATTGAAGGCAATACTTGAGATTTCCAGTCTATGGATGGCCATGCAGCGCTTCTACATATGGATCCGAATTCCCCAGAAGCTTAAGTTTTCTATCTATTTGGTAGAAGCTCCAGTCACGGAACAGCGGATGCCCCTGCTTCTAGTCCTAATTTTACTCCTACAGGTATACAATACTTTGTGGTGTTGATCATCCTTTTTTCTTTCTCCTCCAATTCTACTGTCTTCATATATTTCTTGGGCCAGTAATCCTCCTTGGATGAATAACTTCTGTGGATATCACACAGCAAGTGCAGGAAAGTCCATCAGTGCTACTGCTAGCGGCGGAGGGAAAAGTTTCCAACGGACAAGTGATCGTTGCAGCAGTGGAAAGGAATGGTTGGGATTGGAGACAATTTCAGGTGGGGTTTTCCCGTTGCATTTCGTCAGTTCATACTTGTATAATAATCAATCATCTGAGGTGAATATTCGCTCTGCAGTAACTTTGCCTGCGTTTTTGATTTGTTGTTGCACACAACGAGCCTAAACGATATTAGAACTCGGCCCATCATTATGGACTAGTATATGGGTGATCAGTCCAAAATCTCTGTCAAGTAGTGGGCGGATATCATTTCCAAATTTGAAGTCAATGAAGCAAAGCATCGAAACAAACTAGAACTATGAAAAGGAGGAAAAGCAAATAGAAAACTAAATTCTTCCTTTTTTTTTAGAGTGCTTCAAATGTTAATTTCAGCGACATCTAAATCCTGATGCAATAATTGAATTCTGCGTCGATGTTCTGCTCTATTCTATTTTTATACGAGGCATTGTTGGTATTTGGTGTTAAAAAATGAAAACTAAATTTTAAGAAATTTTTGTCATTGGAATTCGTTGGTGATGAAGTTCAATTCATAAATTTGGAGTTTTACGTTGACAACTTGATGGGAAACCAGTTCTTGAAACTTAGATGAGATTTTGTTAGTTCTAATCATGCATATATATATATATTCCTCCAACCAGTTGACTAAAGGCGTTGTTGAGCCTTTAGCGTCTATTTTATTTGATTTTAGAATAATCTCTTAAATTTGATGCTGTATTAGAAGGCTTCAAATACAATCTTGGGCAACTTTTCAATCTTTTGACTCAAATGGACAATGAATTTCACCAACCTTGTACATTTGAATTAAACACCAGCTTGAGCCCAAAAGCTTAAACCAATTAGTCTCGGGCTAACTCATTGTTTTTAAAATCCTTCAATGGTGTTCATGTCTTCTCATGTAGGATTTACTGTCTCGCATTAACATGTTTATCCAAGGGGAGATTTATTAACATGCCAACAAAGACTGCAATTTTCATTTGTTACTTCCATTGATCAAAATTCTGATTCATGAAAAACCAATTCACTTTGATATACGTAAGGGTAACTGTTCTTCCTAATGTCGATATATAGATGGTATCCAATCTTTAGCCCTCTAAGCTTCAATTCCATGCCTTGCAGGTTCTCATTGAATGTTGACAACACTCTGGGCTTGTTTTCAAGTCTTTGATACATGACTTCTTCAACCATAACGGATAACGACATTGAAAATGGCGATTCATTCACAAAGCCCATTGGAAGACAGTCTGTGTTGAGTTGTGGCATGGGGCACTGCTGCCTGTTGGTTTACGTACCTCTTATTGTTCTTGACAGATATAGGACTTTCCCCCAGGTACCTATCTTCTCAGCTTGTTAGTGCTATGGTATGCTTGTAGGGTATACTTTTCAGTTCGAGCTGGGCATACGTATGGTGTTAATTGTTTAATCAAATAAGCGATAGTTTTTTCGAAAATAATGTGTTTGGCCCTGCTATTAAGAATTTAGTCACAGGGAGAAAGATGATAAGTTGATGTCTGATTGATTTGTGCATCTTTCTTCTCTGGAAAATAATGTCTTATTTTACTGTTTAAAACAATTTGGCAAAAACACACTTTTACTGGCTGTCATTTATTTACTGTGTAAGATGGTATAGCACAGAAACAAACATCTTACATTTTGATTCCAGCATTGCCTTTCATTTTTGTTTCGTTGTTGGTTGAACTTTGCAAAAGCTTGTTTCCGTTCCCGTAATGATTGGAATTTGTAAATACATATAGGTTTCTTGGTTTTTGGGCATTTTGAATTTCTGAGTTATCCTTTTTGTTTAACTGTAGTGCTGTCTCTGTTATGCTTTCCGGTCAAACAGCTGATGGCTTTGCTATCATATTTATCCGTGAACTGGTATTTTGGGAAGAAATAATTAGTCCATTTGATCTCAGCTGTCCTGTCTAGTTGCCTCTTTGTTTCTTTGCATCTTTCTCCATTCCTATTACTCTTCTTCGGTTTATTTTATTTTATTTTTAATTTTTTAGCATTCTTTTCCCATTTTATTGATTATTAGTCTTACGAGGTATGGGGTATATACAGTGATATAATAATTCAAAAAAATAATGAAAGTTACAAAAAAAATTTATGCTTAATCAATTAGTTTTAACAACCTATTGATTTTTGGTTAGTTTTGCCTAAAAATTTTATATCTCCTCTTTTATAGTCTAAATAAAAATAAAAAAGTTTGGTTGGAGTGACGGGGAAAATAAGAATCACTGTCAGCTCTGTTTCTTGGTGGCGGCAGGAAAGGGATATAACTCAGCTGTAGAGTGTCATCTTGATGGGGTAAAAATTATCAGTTCAAGTCTGATTATCTCTAAACCCAATATGAGTTGTGAGTTTTTCTATTTTTACTTTGCCCCGCCCTGATCAAATAAGAATAGGAATGGATAAGAGGCTCAAGAAAAAATATGGTAATGTATGCACGTTAGCCATAAAGAAATCTTTTATACTAGGTAATATAATATCCTTATGCATGAGATATCTAGTAATTCTGTGGAGTAATTTTAAGAATTGTTCTGATTGTCCTTATTTACCTTGCTGGAATAATTTTTATTTTAATTTTTTTTCCACATGTGTGTGTGTGTTGTGTTTCTTACTTTTAAATCATTTTACTTGACAGATAGACAGGTTTGGACATTTCAAAATACGGCATGGTGCAGGATTCTTTTTGGTTTCTGTTTCATTTTCATTGGTTTTTGGTGGTTGTCTGCCATGTAGAATTCCTTCTACCTTCGCATTGACAGTGGAAATTATCTCCTACTGTGTGTTTGCTGCAATCTTTAATATGGGCTGGGCAGCTACACAAGTTGCACACATGTAATGATCTCTATGTCTCAACTTTTGTTAATCGGATGTGCATAGCATCATAACCAATTCATCTAAGCAGGACAGTGGTAGGGGCTTTGAAATTTCCGTATAAATGAAAGGATTCTCTTGATTTAGATCTCTCTTGATAGGAATGCTGATCTCCTACCATTTTTATTAAAGACATTGGAGTAAATCATCCTCTTCAGGTTTTCTCTTGTAGTGGTTTTTTTGGTTCTGTAACTGGATTGAGCAAAAATTCCTTCAGTTCTTGCTTTGAGACTGAACTTAGACTTTTAAAATTTTTAGAGGGATATGACATCTGACCAAGTAAAAGTTGTTGTTCATTGGAGCATGGGAACCTGAGGGAGCTCTTCATCCCCTCCTCTGTGGGGAAAAGATTAAGAAATAAGAAACTCACCACTTGGATATCAACATGTATAAATTAATTAAGCTCTGAATTATAATCATTTTGTTGAAGGTCAATGGTGAATTGCATCACACTGAATTCGACGAGCAGAGTAGCATTGACAAGCTGCCACAATGTTTTTATAATGGTCTTCTTATCTTTATCCATTGGTTTTGATAGTTTTTTGTCCAACTTTATGCATCTTCTTTTAAGGGATTCATTTTTCTTTTGATCTAATATGTTTTCCAGGTTGCCAACCTGGGCCTGTATGCTATTGCTTTGATAGTGTTTGGTGTGAATAAGGCAAACAAGCATTTTGGTATCGAAAGTCAGATGTGAATGCCTTTTTAAAGAGTTCTATTAATTTGGGCTGTCTAGAGATTTCCCTTTGGCATGATTGTATTATTATTCTGCATTGAACAGTATTGGTGATTGCATATTCATCAATTTTTATCGGATGCTGCTTTGTAGAAATATTTCATCTTGGAATTTAAGAACCAAGATATGCTAGATATAACTTTTCTTTCACTGATTAAGGTGTTTTTTCACAAGTTTTCTTGCAGAGCATGTGGTAGAAATTAAATTTTGTTGAATATGAAGATCCTTTCATTGTTATGAGGATTGAGACAACTTTTTGAGGTGTATGTTGATAAACTTGTTCTGATGAAAATTTACAAGGAAACAGTCATGCAAGGATTTCGTGGGCGTACTAGTTCAAGAAAATTTTATTCTATCAAGTTGCTACTGTCTATATGCTTACCAGACTAGTACTTAATGTCTCACAGGTTCACCAGAGAGGAACTCCTTTGTTATGGATGTTTTACATTAAAATTATTTTCCTGTAATATTAGGTGCCCAAAAAATGTATTGATTGGTTTGCAAATATCAGTAAATGATATGTGTGTTTCTTACGTCAAGTTGGATTTCTGGGCACAGGTTTATCTGGCATTCTATGTCATTAATGATCTGCGGATGGCTGATTTTACTAAAGCTTTGTGGGTGTTCAGACCTTGTCAACATAAAAATAGCAGGAATCTTTCTGATTTTTGGTTCAGAAGATAACAAAATGTCGTGGGCTCGCCCCGTATGTAGTCCAATCATATCAGAGTAAGTAGCATGTACAAATATATTTAAGAATACTCAGTTAGCTACCAGATTTTGTTTCCTGCCTTCCCATCCTCATGTGCCATTGCTAATTTTAGTTTGCAGTGAAAAGTTCTCTTTGACACTGCAAGCTTTGATGCACGTACTACGTCCCCCAAACTCCACGATAACAACTCTCTGAGTTCCTATATTTCTGCTACGAGATATTGTTTGGGTCTTGTTCCAGCAATTGTTCACTCATTGGGGTGGCTGCAACATCCAGCATGAAACTCCGTACACCATGTATGAAACCTTTAGTTGAGCTGCTGTTGGAATGATGACCAAAAGGAGGCAATTTGCCTTGGGAAACAGCTGCCTGTTAATGTATTTTGTACTCATGATCGTCTATCTGATATGGAGCACCATAGCCTTGCAGTTCTTTGCATCAAGGATCAAATATTTAGCAACAGACTAGGTTAACTGATTCAGATAATCTTTACAATTCAGGTCTTTGCTGTCAGGATTATTGGATATTGTTTATTTTAGATCATAGTATTCAATATTTGTTTAGAAAGCCATTCTTTACCTGAAATCTTGGATACAGATGTATGAATTCTCCGAAGTAAAGGAAGATATATTATTGGTATTCCATTTGAGTGTTTGTTCTGGTGTGTACGTCTTAGCTGTCAGGGTTAAACACCTATTTTTAAGTAGGAAGCTTCAAAGCCTAATTGATACCATTATATTCTGAAATGCCTCGGATACAAATTATGTTCACAGAACTTCGTGTATTTTTTTCCTCAGTTCAGTATGTACTAGTTCCTTGAAGCTAGCCTTTGATGGTAAAGATAGTACGTCAATCTTATAAAAATTCTCAACAAATTATGAATGAATTTCCGCTACATGAGGTTTCTTCTTGGATTAGGCATGTGGGTGGGCACTCTGTCTCATCTTGGCTGTGAATAAACGTGTAAATGTGGCGTAGCCGAGTGGATATTTGTTAGAACATTGGGACGTTCATGTTATTTTCTTAACAGTGTTTCATGGACTTTCTTGTATGCAATGTTTCAAGAGAGGACACAAATTCGTCCACCGGAATGATCTGGTGAGTCCAATTCCATGGCTATCTATTTACAATATAAATTTGACTGTACTCTTATGGATTTGGTGCAATTCTAGTGCTTAATTGCCAAATATATATGCATGAACAGATACATGATGAATGAAGATAGGAAAATCCTCGCAGCCTGCAAGTACAAATGTTACAAATATACACACACACATCAAGGAAGACGATCAAGAAGCCGGAGAAGTGGCCAACAGTAATACCCTGCATTGATAGTCATAGAAGATGATCTCTTTTCTACATTGTTAACCGGAGAACAGGCTTTTTGCGGGATCCAATACGCGAGTCGCCCTTCACCTTGATCAAATGGGTCAACGCTTTGACATAACGATTAACCATTCCTCTGAGCTTCATTGCTTCCACACTCTTTTGCTTTTGCGTTTTCACCAGTTGAAACTGCTTCTTTTCTTCCGTGAAGTGTTCACCGAGTGAATTCCTACCCCTGCTCTCTTCACCTGTGTGTGCCTTCGAATATTTTTCATTGCCATTTATCAGTTGCTTCAAACTCTTATGAACGTCGTTTTCTTTTCCTTCAACAACTTTAGTCGGAGAACTCTCTTCACCTTGGTGATCAAGAGTGCCTGTCAGAGGATTATTAAGATAGGAACCCCCAAGGTTCAATGGCTTTCTGGTTCTCTTTGACATGGTAATATCATAACGACGTTGGCTGGGATTATTGCATTCACTTCCCATGGTTGCCTGAAACTTGAGTATGGCACTGAAAGTTGCCTGGTTGTATTTGGTGTTAAATTGAACATGGTGAGAATAGAAAACATAATCACCCGGAAGAAAATAATAAGGTTAGAGGAGTTTGCTTAGTAAGCAATTAAACTAGGGGTAGTTCAAAGGAAGGGGAAGTTTAAAAAGGTGAAATGTCAGGGTTTCTTGCTGCCATCCTTTTCATTGCAACTAAAAAGATATATAACAATCCTCCAAGCTTAGCTAGCTACGTGACCAACGAGCAGAATGCAGTAGGTGAAGCCTTACCAAACCAATAATTCGTTGTCTTCACTCTTCCATGTTATTAGTGATGGACGGTGAAATTGAAACATGAACCATGTATCAAATTCATATATACACAACACAGACACAATGACTTGCTAATAACCTTCTCTTGTGGGTTAGGTTGGTGTCCTAGCATGCTTGCAGTTGTATGATATATACAATATTACATGCATATATCATTTATGCTTCCTCCCTCTAATGCATACATATAGCATGTATTAGATAGCTATGCGGCGAAATCTAAATATTAGTACAGAGCAATAAAAACTATTTATCAATAGCAGCAACGCTCGGTATTGTGATGATGGGAACTGCATGCGATTAAAGTTGAAGACTAGTATATATTAGATCATGGTCTGTATATACACCAGCTTGGGCTTAGCTAATTGGCTGCTAGTTCGATTGATGTCTTCTTCATCGAACCATTCCTCCAGGCTCCCAGGGATTATATTTTATTATGTGCCTCATTTAGATAAACATAGACCATTTTATTCACACACACACACACACAAAAAGCAGCCGTAGCTATTCTACACGCTTTCTCTAATCGTCTATCCTAAGGCCAACATTTATGACTTTGCTGTAGTATTTAATATCTAGAACAAACATTGTGGTTTAATTGAAGCTAGACTTTGATAGTTGATCTACGACTAATTATTGACCACCGTTAAAAGACCAAGTGAAAAAGAGATGTTAAAAATATGCACAAGTGTCTTAGTTTGCAAAACTTCTCTTTAAAATTATTATTATCTGTTAATAAATTTCAGGAGATTAGTTTAGATATTGTTAATATTTAGAAGTTATTTAGGCTTAAAATTTTTTGTAGGTATTTAGTTTTATATATACTCCGTAGTTTTTGAGTTTTAGAGATGTGGAAGTCAGTCTATTTTATCTAATACTCTTTCAGTTTTAATATCAGTATTTTTTTTTATAACATATTCTTAACTAGAAATTGATATTAAAGCCATTTATCTTGAAGGATCTGTAAGATTGTGTGATACAAATACGAGCTTTTAAAATGGAGATCGATACACAATCATCTTTCAGTCATGTTGCTCCACCAATTTTTGATGACCAAAATTATCAAGCATGAGCTGTTAGGATGACAGTCTACCTCGAAAGCATTGGATCTTTAGGAGGCTATAGAAGAAGATTATGCATGTTCCATCATTGCTGCAGAAAATCCAACGATGGCACAAATGAAATATCATAAGGAGAGAAAGACAAGAAAATCAAAGGTCAAAGCATGTCTTTTCTCTGTCGTTTTAAGCATCATATTTACTAGGATCATGAACTTGGAATCAGTTAAAAACATATAAGACTACCTCATAAAAGAGTACCAAGGCAATGAAAGAACCAAGAACATGCAATTGTTCAATTTGATCAGAGAGTTCGAGATCATGAAGATGAAGGAGTTAAAAACGATTAAAGACTATTCTGACAAGTTATTGGGCATTATTAATAAAGTAAGATTGTTGGGTAAGAAAATTTTTCTAATGAAAGAATAGTCAAAAAATTCTTGTCACTTTACTCTGAAAAATATGAGCTCCAAATTTCTTCTTTGGAGGAGTCTAAAGATTTGTCAACCATATCCTTGGCAGAGCTAGTCTAATAATGCTTTGTAAGCATATCTTAAGAGCAAAGAAGAATGATGAGAAAAGAAGAAAACTAGGGTGCTTTTAAAGCCAAAAAAATTTCGAAGAGAAGAAAAAAAAGTAGCAAGTCAACAATCAATGACAACAATAATGATGCAAATCCACCTTACCCTTATTGCAAGAAGTCAAACCATATACCAAAGAGGAGTGTTGGTAGAGGCTTGATATCAAGTGCAAAAAGTGTGGCAATATAGGGACATATGGAGAGGGTTTGCGAAATCCCAACAGCCTGAAATCGACAAAAGTATCTACAGAATTACAAGAGGAAGAACAACTTTTCGTGGCAACGTGTTTTGCCACCACCACAGCTCAAGTGATTCTTAGTTGATAGATAGTGGTTGCACCAATCATATGACCAACGATCAAGCTCTTTTTATAGAGATTGATAAAACTCTAATTTCGAAAGTAAAAATTAGGAATGGTGAGTTTATCTTAACCAAGGGAAAAAGAACATTGCTATTGAATGCTTGATAGGTTTAAAGCACATTATTAATATTTTATATGTACTTGCATTGATCAAAATTGCTAGTGTTGGATAGTAGTTGAAAAAGCTTTTCAAAGTTATTTTTGAAGATAAGTACTACTTGATCAAGGATGCAAGAGGTAAATATGTGTGGAAAGTAAAGATGAGAGCCAAGTGTTTTGCTTTGAATTTGATGGAGAATGAGCAAGCAGAAACTTGCAAGTCATGTAAGCAATGTAGAATTGTGGCACAAAAGACTTGGGCACTTCCATCATGTCGGGCTTCTATATATACTGAAAAATAATTTTATGAAGGGTGTACTAGTGTTAAAGGATAAACTAGCAGATTATGTGGCTTGTCAATATGGAAAGCAAGTTAGAAAATCATTTCCTAAATCAGCCTAAAGAGTTTCACACAAGCTCCAACTTGTATACACCAATATTGGAGGACCTCAGGTAACTCCATCCTTGAATGGTAACAAATACTATATTATCTTTATCGATGATTATACGAGATTTTGTTGGATTTATTTTCTTAAATCCAAACATGAGGTTGTTAATATATTTTGAAAGTGTAAAGTTTAGGTAGAGAATCAAAGTCATTACAGGTTACGCATAATAAGGTTGGTTAATAGGAAAGAGTACACAAATAAAACTTTTGATAAGTTTTGTGAGGAGGCAAGTATTGAGCACCAACTCATAACACTTTATACTTCATAACAGAATAGTGTAAGTGAGAAAAAAAATTGAAGCATCATAGAGATGGTGAGGTGTATGATTCATGAAAGGATTTACTAAAGAATATTTAGGTAAAAGTTGTAAACACTGCAGTTTTTTAATTAAACAAGCTGCCAATTGAGCTACTTAAGGAAAAACACCATTTGATGCATGGATCAGTTATAAACCAAATTTACAAAATCTGAAAATTTTTAGTTGTCTTTCTTTTTCTTATGTGCCACAGGCAAAACGAGATAAACTTGATAAAAAATTAGAATTAGATATTTTTGTTGGATATAGCAACACTTCCAAAGTTTACAAAATTTTCCAATCACAAAATGAAAAAATCATTGTATGTCAAGATGTCAAGTTTATATGTGAAGAAATCAAATGCTAACTTAATTATAGTGTTTGTTTATGTTGATGATCTACTTGTTACATGAAGCAATGAGAAGCTAATTGATAAATTTAAGGCTGAGATGTTCAAAGCTTTTGAGATGACAGATCTTGGTTTATTGACCACTTTCTAGGCATAGAGGTAAAGCAAGGCTATAATGGAGTTTTCATATGTCAAAAGAAATTTGCAAAGGAAATTATTAAAAAATTTAACATGGAAGATTGTAAAGGCATCAACACACCAATGAATCAAAAACAGAAGTTCAACAAAGACGGAGCTGAAAAAAATTGATGAAGAGCTTTACAAGAGTATGATTGGTTATTTAATGTATCTCATAGCCACAAGACCTGACATAATGTATTCAGTAAACTTGTTATTAAGATTTATGAATTGTGCCAGTGACGTACATTTTATAGCTGCTAAACATATTTTAAGATATGTCAAGGGCATAACAGATTATGGCATTAAGTATTCTTATTATTATAATTTCTAGCTTTAAAGTTTTTTTGATAATGATTGGATAGGTTCTATTGAGAATATGAGAAGCACAACTGGTTTTTGTTTCAACTTTGGTTCAGGTGTTTTCTCATGGAGTTCATAAAAACAAGATATGGTTGCTTAAAGTACAACTGAAGCAGAATTTATTACAGCTAATGCTACGATAAACTAAGCAACTTGGATTAGAAAAATACTTGCAAATTTACATATGAAGCAAATCGAGCCAACAGAGATTTTTGTAGACAATTAAGCTACTATTGCAATGTCAAAGGATCTTATTTTTCATTGAAAAACAAAACACTTCAACATCAAGCTGTATCATTTGAAAGAAAAGCAAAAAGCTAATGAAATCAAGTTGATTTATTGCAAGACAGAGGAGCAGATTACAAATTTGTAGACCAAAGCCTTTCCAAAAGCAAGAATTGAAGATTTAAGAAATAAATTAAGTGTTTGTAAATACTAAAGTAAGAAAGAGATTGTTGAAGATATGTCTTAGTTTGTAGAACTTATCTTTAAAATTATTGTTATCTGTTACTAGATTTTAAGAGATTAATTTAGATATTGATTATATTTAGAAGTTGTTTATGCTTAAAATTATTTGTGATTATTTGACTTTATAAATACTCCAAAGTTTTTGAGTTTTAAAAGTGGGGAAGCGAGTCTTTTTCGTCTAATATTCTTTCAGTTTTAATATTAGTGTTCTTTCTTTTTCATATTACATTCGCAACTACAAGATATTACAGTTCTTTTTTTGTAAATCTATGATATTAAGCCACAAACTCATGGTAGAACACTCAAAATGGACCTTTATGTTGAATTGTTCAAGTTAGAATACAAAGTAGCACCATTATCTTTAATCTTGCTAAGTTTTCTTCCTTAATAGGATTTAACTAAAGGAGTTTGCATGTAACTCATTCAAATTTTTATAGTATCAAATAATACTAAAATATTTACATATAAATCGATTAGTTAAATATTTTTAATCATAAATAACTAATTTTTTAAAATAAATTTTTAAAATTAAAAATAATATAATAAAAGAAAATTGTTAAAAGTTCAAATGCCTAAGGAATCAAACGACAACAAAAACTCAGCAAAAACCATCATTCAAATGCAAATCTTTTAATCATTTGGAATTACAATAAATTATAATGAGTTTTAAACTTATATACATACATATATATAATATACTTATAAAAAAATGCATACATATATATAATATACTTATAAAAAAATGCATGCACATGATATAGTATGAGATAAATTTATATTTGTTTAAAAAATTTTATAATACTTACATATTACGTAAAATTCTTTAAAACTTTTTTTAAAAATATCTCACTTCAATTATTTTTTACTAAGATTTTACATATCACTTAGCACTGAATGAACTAATGTTATTCGTTGATATTATACCGTATGCGGAGTAAGTACAAGTAAGATATATAATTTTTTAAAAAATAATAAATACTTATGCCCAAAGGTAAGAGTCACACCCTCACTTTGATTATAGGTGAGTCCTCCCACAGTCACAAATATTTCTTCAAATGAATGTGAAGAACATTATATTCAGTTGTACCCGAATGAATAATAAACAATAACAATAATATCAAACTCGAATGAATGACTATACTAAACAGTAAAGGCTCCATATAATTTATAATTGCCTATTAAGAAAATAATAAAATTCAATATTCTAGTATGTGAAACTTAACTTTCATATATACTTTTCTTATAAAAATATTTTCTTGTTACTTTAAACACAATATACATATTTATACTTAAATGCAAATGCACGTGATATAAAAGTAATCTCAATAATACAATTATAAATAATTACAATCATAGCAATAGATATACTTATAAATACTCACATAATTATATAATAATATTAAAAAAATACCTTTATAAGAATTTATAATTAAAAAATATTTTAAAAAATATATTCAAATATATACATACATTAATTGTGATTATATTTTAAAAGGACAAATTTAATTATTTTGACCTATAATAGAAAAAGTAACATCAATAAGACTTCTATATATTATCATAAACCACACATAATCTCATTATACTTCAAATTTCTCGTAAAATTAAACTTTTTTCTTTGTCTAAACTTAATCACTTATCTCGATAGTATTTTGTCATATATTGAATAACTCTAAATATTGATTTTTAGAAAATACAATTCACTTTCAAATGTTATAAAATTTTACAAAGATAATAAAGATATATAGACAATATATTATTAAAAAATTTTGAGTCCAAATTCATTTTATAATTATTCAAAATAAATTTTATTTTCAAAGTATCAAATTATGTCAAACAAAAATTTAGTGAATTATTTTCATTTAAAATTTCATAACAAATCAAAAATATAAAATTTTGGTTTGAAATTTTAGTATGATAAACTAGACATAATTAAAAATTAGAATATAAAATTTCATAAATTTTTCAAGATATTTTGGTTAACTAAAATAATTTAAATTTTTAGTTCTTTTGCAAAAACAAAAAATTTTCAGCATCTTAGTGTTAGATTTGAAAAATCATTAAAAATTAAAAATATAATAATTTTTAATCAAACAAAATTCATAATAACTCTAAAGATGTCTAATTTATTCATAATATAAAAAATTCATGAATAGAGTTACTGTTATAATATTATCTTTGAAAAATTTTATTTTTCTTAACTATCTCTTTACGAATGAAAATTCTCTAAATTTTTAATTATAAAAATTTAACTCTAACTTCATAATATAGTTATAGGTTCTCATCATCATATTCTATAAAATTTAGTAATAAAAGTTACTTATTATTAATAATAAATTATTAATCCAAAAATTAATATAAAATAAAGAAAAGAAGACTTATTATTATTTTTTTATTTTGCCCCTATATTTTTCTTTCTTTTTTGTTCTCTTTCTTTCCTTTTTTTTTCCCTCTCAAGTATGTGTAAAGCTTAAACACAAATAAACTCTTTTACTAATATAAACTATCAATTCAATCCCTATTTGAATTCTTTCTATCTATTTAACTCTAAATTTAATATTTATTCTTAAAATATCTAATTATTTCTTATATAATACATATGTCTCTAAAAACATAATTTATTATCTATATATAAATATATAATATATATTAAAAGAAACTAGGGTGCTGCATTGCAGCTCTATCCCGCCCATAATATTTTGTTACTGGAACTGCCAATTGTAAATACAAATTCTGCATGAAGGTGGAGTCAGACTGAAAAGATCATGTTTTGGCATCAAAGATCAAATTCTATTGATAAAGCAGCACCACCAAAACAATTCACGAGCCTTATTTTGGAATCAATCGTTATTAATGATAGAAGAGTAGTATTGTATTTAGAAAGTTTTGTATTTCTTTATTACGGGAAAAGTTGAATTACTGCAATATGTTTTTAATAGTGGACCCAATTTTGAAATTCTACAAGAATTGGAATACATGTCCTCCTCATGGTGATGGAATGTAGTCAACTGATGCCGTGAAGTTGCAATAAATAAAAAAATAAGGTGACTATGAAGCAGTTGTCGGAAGCGTGATGCTTTTACCGAGGTCTATGGATGTTTCCATGCAAAATTTTTCTGAGAACAGAATGTGGGTTTCATTTGCCATCATCTATTACTATGCCAAATTAACCTAGTCTTCTAATGAGGAAGACTGAAGCTTTAACTGTAATTTTTTGTTGGAGATAGACAACTTAAGTGTTTAAATCTGAAAATTCATCTACTTATGCGCAGCCTTGGTTTCAACAATAAATAGAAAATTCTCTGGTTTTCCGCATCGAAAGACAGTTGTTCTTTCCTTAATATTATATAGTTGATGGTAAATTGTTTTCTTTTCTCAATTCTTTTTCTATGTTTGACCTTGTGATGTATGTTATCATCAAGTTTTCTACTCCCAGAGCATTTTCAGAATTGTGCGACTCCAAGGAAATATCTGCTGGATCGCGAGTGGAGCAATTCTTTGATGTCCATCAGAGGATGCAGAAAGCGACAATGGTGGTTAATTCCTTAATAAACACAACTCTTTCTGAAGCAAAATCAACCACTTATTGTGGTTCACAACATTTTATGCCTGATGTTCGTAGTACTTTAACCTGAAAGAATGCCATGTCGTGGGTTCATGCTGCTATTGAGACTAATCTACCGAAATTTAGTTGCTCAGGGAGTCAGAAAATAGCAAAATTTTCGGTAATGAGAAATATTGCCATTATAGAAAACACTACCGAGGAAATGAATTCTAAGAACCATTCACCTGCAAACAATCAAAGTTTTAGAATCTGCGGTGGTTTATCAGATTTGAGTGGGAAGTGGGGGCCTTCTCCAACGAAGCAGCATCTTCTGGGCACAAAGAATATGAATCCTGAAAAAAAAGGAATGGTCTAAGGGAGGAGGATTAGAGGAGGCAGCAATCGTAGCGTAAACACTTGTGATTTCTCATCACTGGTTCATGAAGTACTTGGAGTATTTGTTAAACACAGGATCTGGGTTTACTAGAGGAAAAGGAAGTCTTGAAATTGCAGGTCTTCTTAAGCAGCTTGAAAGGGTGAATAAATGGTTGGATGACTTATTTGGGGTTGGAACAGAGGCTGATGAAAGGATAGAGGACTTGAGGAAGAAGTTGTACAGGTTCCTACTTGAGCATGTTGATTCCACTGTAATTGTTGGTAAGTAGATATCGTTGATAAGAGTTATAACATGAATTACAGTTGAATAGATTCAATATCATTGACTAATTTCAGATGCGAGCAGCCATTGATATAGAGTTAGATTTTGATACTGGGCCTTGTTGGCTAGGAGTTATGTTACATGATCTGCTTCATTTTTCCCACTCATTTTACTAACTAATCTAGGAAAGCTGACCGGAAAATTGCAATGACTTTAAGTTGTACCCCTGCATTCCAACATTACTCGAATGTATAGTTAAAGTCTATTCGGTTCCCTCTCATAGTCAAGGTTTGGGGGTGTGTGTGTGTGTTTGGTTCTCTGTTGAACTCATGATAATTATAATTTTGGAATGTTTTTTATGCTTCATTTATATATTTCTACACAAAATGCAACTAGCCAAGGAACTACATAGCCTATCAATGTGTTAACTATAAAATGAATAATAGTAGTGTTCTGAATTTGAAATATCTGATTGTTGATTATAGTTTAAGTTAATTCCTGAGCGTCATGCCCTCGAGATAAATTTTTTCTCACATCACTCTTTCACATATATTTTTAAATTCTTTGAGAATCTGTGTAAGGTCTTAGATTCAGCTTCTTCCTGATAAAGTGTGGGAAAGTAATGAAGGATCCATTATTTCTCTTCTTTGGCACAGTTGATTTTATCTATTTTCACGAGAGGGATTCTTTTTCTACATTTATAATTGTTGTGTAGCAGCAACTATACGGGATTATGGCTGCATCTTAAATTCCATTGTACTTGGAATACCAGAAAATGGAATGTTTTCTCTGTTTCTTTTGCACGACGAGCAGCTACTTGTGCCCTAGTATCATTGAATGTTACATAAATAAAAAGGAAGGAAAACAAAGACTCGTTTCCTGTGTGTAGTATACATGGAAATTTAAAAGTTCAGTTCGTCAAGAAATAGCCAGAAGTTGATTTTTGAGGTGACAAATTGAAAGAACTCTGTGACGGTGCCTTCCCAGCAGAAATAGCGGTATTAATCTTTGCCAAGGTTTTCATTCCTTTGCAAGACTTCATGTGCTTGTGCATTTTTTCTGGCTTGAATGATTTCCTGCATTGCCTGCCACAATTTGACATGCGTATTTTGATCACTTCACCAGTGATGCTAGTCAACCTAATCAGTAAGTTGAGCTACGAAATTGAATATGCTAGCTTTGCGCATCTGTAACGCTAGTTCTGCGTTGAAGTTCCATCTGCTAAGACTTGAAAAGCAGAGTATTGACGCTTGATGATTATATTACCTTTCCCAGATGACGATGCTATAACTTCAATTTTTTGCAAATCAACCTCGTGAATACATCTTTAGAATAGTATTTGCAAAATGCCAGTAGCACTTGTAGACGTAGTCATAGATTCTGATATTTACGTACGGATTTTAAACCAAGAAATCAGACTGGATCTTTGATTTGAAGATTCCCAATGGGAACACTAGCAGAATTTTATACTGTCATCTCTCAGGTGGACTTTCGTCATATTTACAGCTATTCTTGTTAGTTTGACCTTGAATTGTATGACCTCATATCATGGTCAGTAAGAGCCGGTCATCGTTTATTTTTTTTCATGCAAATGAAATTATGATATTACTACAATTGATTAAGATGGAATGGGTTAGTGACTTACGAGCAAGTTGGTCCACCTACTGGCTTGTATGCAGAAGAAACCGGCTTTGTGCTAGCGAATTCGTTCTTTCTATTCGAACCCGTCACCCCATCAAAGCCCTTTCTGCACCAAAAAAAAGTCAACCGATCGAATGCAGAATTTTAAAATGTTCCGTAAATCATTTTATGAGAAAACAGACCTCGATAATTTTTCATAATAATATCAATTCATTTATATATACGTACCGAGCTCTATTTTGTTGTTGATGTTGATTATTCCGTGGAGTGCCAAAAATTCTGGCGGACCCTCCTAGTTTATCTGCTTGACAAATCGCAGCACTGCGATTCCGCGTGTTGACAGATTTAGCTAAATAATTTTTATCAGCTCGATTAACCGGGACTAGAACTGCATCGTTTGTATTAACGGCGCCACATTTCATCAAATTGCGAAGCATGTTAGCAGCTCCACTTGAGTAGCTCTTGCGCTTGGCAAATTTTGACTTGGAAGATGAAGAATATGAGTACGATAAATCTGCAGGTGTACCCGTCTTGTCCATGTCGTTATTGTTTTTGTTGTTGTTGTCATTGTAATTGTCAATGCTTTCTTTTGTCTTCTTATACTTACTGTTCTTGTTCGACAGACTAGAATAAAAAGAAGCCGGGCAGGAATTATTTTCTGATTTTTGTCTTTGTTCATTTGTGTTTTGTTTGACTGTTTCTATGTCTTCTTCATGCATCTTCACTGAATCGTCTGTCAAGGTTGATCTGTCCGAGCAAAAGAGAGGTGACCCCTCAAAAATTTCAGGCGACGTCTCCGTTGTCCGTGGGGTTTCGCCTTGAGGATCCGAGTGTCCTTGGTTTTCTTCTTTCAGTAGCCCTTGGTGTTGGTCTTCAACCTCAATTGGCTGCTGATTATTTCTTGAAACCTGAAGGTTCTTTTTTCCGTACATAGAGGGATCTGTGTCCAATTGTAAATATTATCTAGATTACTAACATTCACCTTTTGTAAATCAAAAAGAAATAACAAGATTACTAAGTGGTTGTGGAATACCTTCGGATCCTCTGAGAACGTATTCATTGTCAGAAAGTGGGGTAATGAGATCGTCATCCATTAAATCTTGCCAGAGGTAACCATTTTTGTATCTTCTGCATTTAATGCAAATTGAAAATCGCAAAAATATCAATGGATCATATTGCTCGGTGGTGTTTTAACATATCAAATACAACTGATAAACAAACCTCTTGTAGGACCAAGAGAAGGCTTCTGGCATATCTTTTCCTCGCAGTTCTGCTAGCCATCTTTTAACATCTTTTCAATGGAGAAAAATCCATCAAGAAGCAGGAGTAGCTCAAAATTAAAGCATTATCCGAACAAGACATGCAAACTAGAGAAGGAAGAGTAGACTAAGGTAACAATCAACAAACCTCGCAGATAAACCCCATTGCGAGTGAGATGATTAACGCGAATGAGATGGGGATGCTCAACGTGACCCACATGAGTGAGGAAATAAATTATCTGAAGTCTCCTCACTTCTCCTCCACCGTTACCTTTGGCCGCAACTTCCATTCTCTTTCTTCTTCTGCGACACACACAGAGGACAATAAGAACAACAACGAAAGAGTACTGGATTGTCTTTTCTTTTCGGGCAAGAGATTTTATAGATTATCAATAAATTTCAAAAGAATTATAAGATATTAGGATGGGAAACTACGGTAGATCTTTGTATCCCTGCCGGCCTGCCCACAGAAAGTTGAAAACAAAACATATTCCTTACACTTTGTATTTTATTGATTAGTAAATAATGAATACGTTTTATATATGCAGGCCCGGCACGCTTGAGAACTATAGAGTGTATAAAATATTAACAAAAATACAACTTTCTCGTATAAGCGAAAAAATTCATAGAAAGTCGAGACAATCCAGTGTAATTACCGCTTTCTAATTGTATATATGCAAGGTATCAAGAAGAAGTTTGCAGGCTTCTACAGAGATCGAAGAGATAGCTTATCACCTGAGAATCTTATCTCATTTCCCGCTGGGATTTAGCTTAATACGCTAGCTACGGCGGCAACTTTTGATCGGAATGTAGTTCTCCCAAAGGGACTTGTTTTATTTATCTAATGCATGTTGTCAGCCTTTTCTTTTATAAGGCTATTTCTTTTTTGTTTCCGGTAAAGCTCACAATATTAACAAACTTGATCCTTTTTCTGACTTATTAACACACATATATTTTATGTATACAAGTAGGAGGCCAGTTAACATCTCATTAAGAGTCGCTATATGGACTCTAAATATAATCTTTTAGTTTAAATCTCGCCAATGAGGGAATAAAAGTACTCAATGAAAAAAGCGTGCTGTATCATTTATATATTTTTTCAAGAAAAGTATGTGATATAATATTTTTATTATAATTACTTTTAGCATAAGACATTTCTAAAAACTTCCAAAACATAATGCTAGTCTTAAGTTGAATTCGAGCAAACATTATTTGACCTTTGGGGCAGCATATACTCACCAGTCATTTTCTCTTTTATCCAATATTCATAAGAGCATAGGGTTTGTTTTCTGGTGGCTGATACATTAAAGGTACATGCACTAATATTCTTGTGGCTCCAAAAGATTTAAGAAATAACGACTAAAAATTGGAAACTTATGTGGCCAGGTTTTTAAGTATTTGATTACTCTAGACACTGATGGAACCGGGTTGTTAGAAAGTAGTTTAGGTTAATTCTATGCAATACAGGAACCGTCGTGTAATTTCCAACTGTTTAGGAATTTTAGTATGTGAGCAAAGGGTTGAGGTCTGCACCCCCCTTTGTATTAAAGGTCCATGATTCTTGCTATCCTTCCTTTGTATCTATATTTATGTTTACATCTAATATTATTGTGCATGGTGTGGGAGATCATAAAGGCAATTTAACCAGCATACCTAAATTAAGTTGATGGGTCATGGTTGGTCTACTGATCCGTTATAGTAAGACGACCTAATCAAACATATCCAAAATTTCATTCAAAGGTAAGAAATCAATTGACCTATTCGTCGTACGGACGTCCTTCACAAACGCAAAGTTCTCCTGTAAGTCCATTTCACCGTCGACCTCTTGGTTGGATCTCCTCCGTCTTCTCCGCAACTTCTGTCAACTTACTGTGCTGCCAAATCCGAAAAAGAATACCAATCACTGTGCATTTTGATATTGTAAATTGACTAATAATGTCTTAAGCGCCAGGTTTTTTTTTAATGTTCAACAAAATGAAAAAGACACTCCTATATCACACTACGTAAAGCAAAAAAAAGTAACATAGTAGACCAAGGAAAGTAAAATTCTGGTGTTTATCAGAGTGCATTTTCAAGTTTACATCAAGGTAAATTTAGAAACAAAACGTGCAATAACAGTCACGGAAGATAGAAAAACAAAAGCTTTCGTTTGTTTGAAACAACAATGTATATCAGCCCATGGGCTTTTTTTCAGAGGTGTAGTAAATTAAAAAATTGACTTGATACAGTGTTTGTTTCCTCTCTGTTTCTTTAGATCCGAAAGTTTCGATGATCCCTTCATTGTACGAATTCACTGCCCTTTGTAGAGAGCGACTGAAAAGCTCTGACTCTTTCTCTCTCTTAAGGAAAGAAAATAACACTGTGTGACAGAGAAAATTTTGTTTTATCGGTTGGTTAAAGCAGAGGAAGAAGAAGAAGACGGATTGATTCGTACCTTGGGCGTGGGGGAGTTCTGAGAATGAAAGAGCAATATAATTCAGCGGTGTTTGAGCATGCGTGCCGTTTCAGTTCGAACTAACCCAACCGAACCCTTTAAGCTACAAAATGAAGGAAGCCTTCGTTGTCATTTACCTAATCAGTGTGTCGTACTTAAATGATGTGGGAGACGGTGCATGTGTATGGCTCCAAATCAATTCCTCTCTCCTATTTACTCTTCAATTTAAAAATGGGGTTGGGGTAGGTTTATTACTTGCACATATAAAACAATATATAATAATATATTGTATATCGCTACTAGCTTGTAAGATTATATATCTGCTTATTTTCGGCCTTCTCCTCTGTATTCTATTCCACCCTTAGCAGTTAATCTATCGCTATATACATGTGATATATGTCCATTTGATCCGTAATAATATTAATTCATAAGAAGTAACTCATACGGAGACAGAATACAAACATTATATATTAAACCTAACCTTCTTTTCAGTTGAGCCGTGTCTATCCATAGTTAAACTTCTAGATACATTACAAGTTTATTGTGTATGCATGCTTATGATGACACAATAGTTCATAAAATTTGTAATGTTAAAACAAAACAATATTATATGTTTCAGATTATTTTAACAAAAATAAATTGTACAATCAAGTCTGCAAGGTGATAACGTTTTGCATACATATTTTTTGAACAATACTAAAAATTTATAATTTTGATATTGTTTAATTAGATTTTAATTAAAAACAAAAAAATTATTACTTACTGCTACGATTTTATAGCAATCAATTTAAAATACAAATTATTTTTATTTTAAATTTTATTTTTAATTTTTTATCTCAAAACTGTATTACGTTCATCACGTGTATAGTAAACTAATGTAATAAATTAATTCAAAAATTTTAAAGAAAATTTTTATTCACTTGACAAATGGTAAGTCTAAAATTTTGAAATAAAAACTGTATTTGGTGATTCGTGTGTGTGTATATATATATATATATATATATGTATGTATATATGTATGTATGTATGTATGTATGTATGTATGTATGTATATAAATTTCTATTGCACAACGTGCGTTTAGCATTCACTCCAAACCTTTCAACCAAAACGAAGGGGGAGAAATAAGGGAAAGGAATAAAAAGAGAAAAGAGACTAATAAAAGTTTGAGATAGATCGAGCTCACGGAGACATTGGTCGATCAGTTGTCATCGTCGCCACTGTAGTCGTCGTCATCATCACAAATAATTCCTTGAATCGGAAAACGTTCAGAATCATGGTTGAAGCTCATATGGTCACTTTTGTTCGTTTTGTTCCTACTAATACATTTCTGAATAACTAAAACGGATGCATGAGAAGCTAAATTATTAAGTGCCTCCAACCTGTATCCAGCCATTACACCCACTTCTGGAAAATCTCTCCATTCTGATACAATATTCCAAGTCAGCGGCGACTCCAGTCCTTCCCCTCTTCCTACTATGTATAGATCATATTTATGACCAAGGTTTCTTGTTGCTGCTACAATTTCTTCAACATTGTTCACCACCTTCTCAAAGTAACTTATGGACTCATCATTCATAGTCTTGACCCTTGCTGAATTCCCAACACAATTGTGGTCCAGAGCAAGCCTGGTTACAGTTTGAACCCGAAGAAATCTCATCACTGTCAAATTTACTATATGATTTCCAGCCATTCTCCATGAATAAGCTAAGGCCTCTCGGACATCAGGCCCTCCTTGGAAGAGCATGACCAAGCGTTGAATTCCATGATCCTTTGGTTGGGACTCTTTATGTTTGTTTGAACTCAATCAATGATCAACAATTATACCCACTGAATAGGGCACGTTTATTAACATGTTTAAGTTCACACCTGCCAAAGCAGTACTCTTTGCATAATTTCCGTTTTCAGCATTGGGGGTTAACTGTTACTGAAATGGTTTGATAATCAGGGCGATCCGCTTATCCTCTGCGAGGTGGAAGATGTCTTCATTCATGATTTCGTACGGTGATACAGATGTGAGTGTTTGAACAATGGCTGGCTCAGTTGTCTTCTCATAATTTTCAATGGCTTTCAATAATTTCTCTCTGCTTGCTCAAGATTACAGTTATTGCCCGTGGACTTGCGGGCATAATTAATATTGCGGTAGTACGTCTTGTAAGCTCCACAAGGTGGACAGCGAAGACGTGGATAGAAGATTGGTTGGTGGCGTTTGAAACCTCCAGTGGTTTAATCATGCCAAATATGTTGCGTGTCCAGTGGATGCACGCCACTACTCGAAATTCTGCCGTTTGTTTTGTTCTCCGTATGGTTCTATGCTTGTATAGTACACATTGCTTTCTGGGCTTGTAGATGGCATTGACGATGGGCTCTATCAAACACGGCATTACCAACACCGTTAGAATCATTTGAGGAAACACTTGGCTGTTCAGAGCCTGGATGTCATGGTGTATATCATTAGTACTTGTCAATCTAGTACGTGTAGGTTATAAAAGCTATGCCATAACATTTGCCAACCATGCCATCAACAATAAGGAAACATTATTAGGCATTTTAGGATATATTGGGCCGTCACTAAAAAAAAAGAATCGAAATATGTTTGTTAATATGTATATATAATTGTTAGATTTATTAATGGATAACATAAACACATATATATACTGAAGTTATATTTAACCTTTATGCTGCGACGGTGTTCCTTGGGTGGCATGCTGTAAAGTAATGAGACAAGGAAAGTGCTCATAATTTTCCCCTTGCAAGACCAAACTAAAACGAGCAACACAACCTTCCGAGATGTCCGGGAAAACATTAAGATAAGATTAGATTTGAGGCCAATGACTACGAAGAAGAGAGACATAATCAGTCCTAACATGAAAGCACCAAAAGCAGAGTTTACGCCACATACGTCCGCAAAGAATCCACAAAACAAAATACCAGCAAGAATAAGCCAAATATGGTTGTCACAGAGATTTTCTCCTTTTAATAGGCGGCGAAATTTCCACAAGAGAGATGAACGAATTGCAAATACGCAAAATAATATGAAGCTAAAGTTTCAGAGCGCTGCGTTATATTTGCGAACATTAAGTACTATGATGGCGACAAGAAAAATCATCCATGTGCACAGGTCGCTCATAAGTGATGAGGAACGTTTGTGGTGGTGACGGCAACAGCGCAAAATATGCAACCCCGACTATCAAAGTCGTCTGATTCACCTGCCGATAGGAAAAATAGGCCCAATCCAACAGCCATCGGATCAAAAATTCCAGCGAAAGCATTACTAAGGGCCTAGTCCCGGACCGAAAAATTAGGTTTCTATCAATCTCTGAGCCAACCAAAAACATGTGGAACACCACGGCCATGTTGGCAAAAGTCTCTAACAGCATCGCAGTCTTATAAGGAAATATGTGCTCCCTAATACAGTTGGACCTAGCAGCAATCCTGTCTGCAGTCCAATAAGTACAAATTCACATATGGAACAAATCATGTTGTTTGACTAATTCATAACAACTGATATGCATGCCTGGATTAGTTATATGTGCTTTTTACACATTATTATTTTTATGCAAGAAGAAATTAAAAAAAGAAAAAAGAAAAATAGGAATTAGAAAAGAAGATGGGTAAAATGAAAGAAAAAGTTAGTTAATTATTGCATGCGTGATTAGATACATTCAGCCTGTAAGAAAAGCAAAAAAGTGGGATTAAACAGAAATGGTACTTGCAATAACTTGACCGACAATAGGAGGTTGGCGTCAAGGTTTGATGACGGCTACCACGAGGTGATTCACGAAAAGGACACAGGTTTGTTGCATGAGGAGCATAGGAAGAGATGTTCTCAACGACATTTGATCGTTTCCCCATACGCCATTACTGCTGCTTGATTTTGAATAATAATATGCCTCCATACCATCCTCAATTTTTATCATTTTATACTCAATTCCTAAGGCGTCCATCTTAAATTGCTACGTATGTTGCTGTTAGGGGCAATTTATTTGTTTATTGACATTCGTGGAGACAACTTTTTTATAGCGGAGGAATTCATAACGAATGGCTGCGCATTTGTCAGGCCTTTGCTGGCTGGCTGGTGGATTCATAGATATCTCTAGTTGGCGATTGCGCGTCAACACCTTTCTTTCACAAAATGGCATGCCAAAATTAATTACTTCCCATGCTTTGTTACACCGTTCTCAGAGTTATTTACATTATCCACAAAATTCTACATATATCTCACAAATATTTTATATTCTTGCAAATAAAATTTTTTCTTTTTAACTATTAAGAGATGAAATAATTTAATCAATTTTAAAGTCATTATCAATTCGATTTTGTTTTTTTAATAAGTTGTTAAAAATTTTATTTTATGAATTTGTATAAAATTTCTAACCAAATTTACTTTTATTATTTTTTTCAATTGTATTTAACGACCTTTTTTTTGTTTCCAATTTTCAACACTCTCCTTTAAATTGGAACATTGTGTGTTGGATGCCTAACTTATGCAAACACAAGTGAAACATGATATATCATCAAGGGTGTTCAAGATATATTTTCTTTTGAAAAATAAAAATAACTTGCCTAAATATATCACATCTAAATCAAGAAAATATTTTAATTTATTTCAAATTTTTTATATGAAAATATTGTGCAAATAATTTTTAAAATTATGAATAATAATTTTTATTATATCTTATTATAATATATTATCTACATAAATTAAAATTACAATAAAAAAATGTTCACATAACTGAGTAAAAATTATTTATTTCTAATAATTTTAATCATCTAGAAAATTTTGAGAACCAATTCTGAAGTGCTTGCTTTAAATCATATAAAAAAAAATTATTTAGTCAACGAACCAAGTTCTCCTGTCTGCAAAGGCCTAGGCAGAATCATGTCGACTTCTTTGTTAAGGCCGACAGATGTTAGGAAAAACCTCCATGTCTTGCTACCGATTTTTGGCCAAATATAATTTGAAATGTTTCTGTCAAACATCATACTTTTATTTAAAACATACATGCCGTCGGTGTATCGTTCAATCTTGCTTCGCTTATTCAGTAATCGATTTGGAAATAACATGTGTGGAAGCGAGACAAGTATATACATTCGATAGAAAACATATATTTTTTGTAGCTTCTTTATTACTAACAAAGACCAGTCCTTGTTTAAAATTCATTGCCAAATTAAAAGGTGAGCATAAGCTTTAAGCTATGCAAATGGCCCCAGTGTAAACGACGATCTTATTTCCTCTAGAGAAAAGGATGCACTGTAAGTCAAAAGCCGGCATCGAAAGTCTGAACTGTAGAAAGATTTTGATGGACAGACGGACAGGCCTGACTCGGAGACAATTGGCAAAGCCGGCCATTTTTTTGCGAAGTAAAATATTCATCTGTACCTCAATTTAATCTAAGCATATATAGGTCTGATACTAACATAGGCTATTTATGACTGACTCAAAATTATAAGAAAAGAAATTGATCAGTGTCATTTGATAGTTATAAAACCAAAGGCCTTTCTTTTGTTACTTGTGAGTATTTTGACCAATGATAACGATTTATATCCTTATCATTGCGCACATTATTATATGTAATTAAGCCTGGAATTAGCTAGTAATTAAATACATTATTATCGATAATTTATTGTTGTTATCTTTAGCCACGGGTAAATATTGCATTATAACTAACGAAAGCAAACAATTGAGGGCGCTGGTTACAGCTTCACTGCATAGCTTTTAATTTTATGGGATTTGGTAGCTAAGATATTAATACATAAATAAACTGTGACAGAGTAACTAAATACATTAATAAAATGTATGCATAAAGAATAAAAGAATGCAAACATATATATGGAGAAACTCATCAAAATAATTAAATTTTTGTTCACTCTCAATGGGACAATAGGAACAGCTTTCTTTTATTATTATTTTTGAATATATATTGTATGGCGACAAAAGTGAAGTTTTCAGCTCGGTCAGCACTAGCAATTAGTACGAAGAATAGCTGAACAGGAAAGCAGCCTATGATTAACTTAATCAAATGGTTAAGTTGATTATGATTAACCATTCTATGTTGTTTGTTTTAAACAACTAATTAATTAATCAATTAATTAGCAGGTAAATATGACAAGGGAACTTCAATGGTATCGGAGCAAAAACCAAATGCAAAACTCCAAATGATTAACAAACAAAGCATATTATACGAGACTCTAGTTTTGAATTGCTAACAGCATTAAATTATTTGGTTCTCATCTATATATATGGGTCAATACAGTACGCAACCGCCAGACAGACAGCCATTTCATATTCCAAATGGGCACTAATAGTGGTATTAGTTCCATGCTTGGTCTCTTCAATCCCATAATCATAATCCTCTCGGTCATTTCCCAACTGTGCCTCGCATCCTCCCAAGCCGGTGGTATAAATGTGTGGCCAAAACCGAGAATAATGTCATGGCCCCAACCACAGGCCAACATCCTCTCGCCCACCTTTTCCATCACCTCTCCCAACCATCTCTATCTCTCCTCTGCAGTGAATCGTTACCTAAACCTGATAAAGACTGAGCACTACCAACCCCAGGTGATCCCTAGTTCAATCAATATAACCACCTCATCTTCTCCCTTGCACACCCTCCTTATCAAGGTGGAAAATCTTTCAACGCCGCTACAACACGGAGTCAATGAGTCATACACCCTCACTATCCCTGCTGCTGGCTTCACAGCCAACCTGACTGCACACACAGTCTGGGGAGCTATGAGAGGTCTGGAGACGTTCTCCCAACTAGTTTGGGGGGCACCTCTGCGGGTGGCGGGGGGATTATACGTTTGGGACTCTCCACTTTTTGAACACAGAGGGCTGATGCTTGATACTTCGAGGAATTACTATGGGGTCGATGATATACTGAGGACCATCAAGGCCATGAGTTTTAATAAGCTGAATGTGTTCCATTGGCACATTACAGACTCGCATTCGTTTCCATTGGTGCTACCATCTGAGCCTGAGCTTGCTGCTAAGGGGGCTTACGGACCTCACATGCAGTATTCTCCTGATGACGTTAAGAGAATTGTTGAGTTTGGTTTGGCATACGGTGTCAGAGTTCTCCCCGAAATTGACTCTCCAGGTGAAACCTTTTAGTACTTGATATAATAGTCGATCTTCTCTCACCTGTGCTAATAATTCTCTGAAAATAAACATATACGTCATGGATATTCCATATCCCGCTCCTTTACCTAATAGACTGGAGTACATGTATAATTTGCTGGCGCGCGCGCAAGCATACCGTATGCAGTGATTAATCCCAAGCAGTTGCTTGAATGACATGTTTTTATAATTTTATTAATATTCTTTTTTTGCAAGATAAAAATTTATCAAAATAAAATAAAATATAACTTCCTAATCAAGCAATATAGTAAGTTTTACCCCTTAAGAGTCATCATAGACATAAAACACTAGAATCTAAAAAGCAGACTCTTGACCCTCTCTTAAAATAAGAATCTTAAAAATCTAATTTATTTTTTTCTCTTTCCTAAATCTGAAAAGAGGATTTGAGAAACTGAATTTGTTTTGTAATTTCAGGCCACACAGGATCTTGGGCCGAAGCCTATCCAGATATTGTGGCGTGTGAAAACATGTTTTGGTGGCCAGCTGACAGTGAATGGGCTGACAGACTTGCTGCCGAGCCGGGTACTGGCCAGCTAAACCCATTAAATCCGAAAGCCTACCAAATCCTTAAAAATGTTATTCAGGATGTGGTCAACCTATTCCCAGAGTCATTCTTCCATGCCGGAGCTGATGAGATCGTCCCTGGTTGTTGGAAAGCCGATGCAACCATTCAATCATTCCTGTCCAACGGTGGAACTCTCAGCCAGCTTCTCGAGAACTTCGTTAACAACACCTTCCCTTACATTGTCTCCCTCAATCGTACTGTCGTCTACTGGGAGGATGTTTTCTTGGATGATGGTATCAAGGTAGGCTCCTCATTTCTTCCACCGGAGCATACTATCTTACAAACATGGAACAATGGTCCGAATAATACGAAAATAATTGTTGATGCTGGATACAGGGCAATCGTCTCATCATCAGACTTCTATTATTTGGATTGTGGGCATGGCGACTTTGTTGGGAACGATAGCCAGTATGATCAGCCAGCCGGTACTAACAACAGAAATGGTGGGTCATGGTGTGGACCATTTAAAACATGGCAAACCATATATAATTATGACATAACGTACGGTTTGAGCGAGGAGGAGGCTAAATTGGTACTGGGCGGGGAGGTAGCATTATGGTCGGAGCAAGCAGACCCAACAGTTTTAGATGCTCGACTTTGGCCGAGAACTTCAGCTATGGCAGAGACGCTGTGGTCAGGTAATCGAGACGAGACAGGAATGAAGAGATATGCAGAAGCAACGGATCGGTTGAATGCGTGGAGGTACAGAATGGTAAGTAGAGGGATTGGAGCTGAGCCCATTCAGCCACTTTGGTGCTTTAAAAATCCTGGCATGTGCAACACGGCTCATTGATTTGATGAGCTAGTAGCTATGAAATCATATGCCTTTATTTCTTTCAATTTGTCAAAAAGAGTTTTATATAACCTGATCCATTGGTCATTTGCTAGTGGTAGAGGAGAAGATCAAGGTGTCTACAGTGTCTACCATTGTAGAATGCCAGTGTTTCTGCAGTAGACAAACAATTTCTTGCTTTCAAACGTACGGTTAGCCTCATATCCTCCAACCAAGCGGGGCTCAAATTAATTTCTTTTTAAAGAAGATACTTTCAGATTGTGTTTTAAACATTTGTGGTTATGTAATTGGTTTCAACATAATTAATTATGTCCTTTGTTTGCATGAGTTCATTCCTTCCACGATTACATGGCATGGCACCAACCTTGCCACTGCATAATAATTTCTTCTATTGGTCGCTTTATGATTTCTGACCTAAAAATCTTCAAACATCACTGGAAAAATAAACCGTCTGTATTAAGAGCGCAGAGACCTAGCCATTGGGAAGAATCATGTTGGAAGCAATAAATGGTAAGCATGCAGCAAATGTGGATAAGGAGTGTTTTTCCTGACCGGTATTTTCAGTGGGATACAAGAAAAATTGTCCTTTGCCAAAAAAGATTTTGAAGAAGAGTAAGTGTTTATTTTACTAATCAGCTTTATTGAATTTTACCCATACCTTTTAATATTTAATTAAGAATATAATAAGTCAAGAGAGAATCTTTATTTATATTTAATTTTAAATTCTCAATGATGATACCCCACCTCTCACCTGGAGTTAAGTTCTCTTGTATTGAGTTGAATCACGAGTAGAGTAGGATAAATAGCGAACAAGATAATCAAAGTAGGATTTTTTTCAAGAGTGTTCCTTAGATTTGGTCCAATATGGCTAGAAAGCAAAAATGGAAGAAGAAAAATAAAAAAAGAAAGAAAGAAATTGGAAGGGAGATGAATATGCTATTTTACAGAAATGGTAATGTCGGGGTTCAATTTAACCAACTCTTTAAGTGATAACAATTGACGAGGGTGTCCAAAGTCTAATTATAAACTTTAGAGACAGTAACCAATATTAGATAAAATTTGGAGGACACCCATAAAATATCGCAATAAAAAAATGGTGGATAAAAGTTGGTTGTTGTAATATCGACTTACTCCGAACTATAAGTATTATACATTGAGCAAGATTGCATAATATCATCGTTTAAATTTATTTAATTTAGGTGGAGCAGTCTTAGTCCAAAATAATTATTGGCGGCAAGCAAGTTCAAAGAGTCAGTTTAAAAATCACAACTTGATTACTCTACCAAATAAAGTAATTGTATACAAATAGATTGAACAAATGCACCAAGAACATTTACTTACTGCTTGATGTTTACTGATGAGTGAGCTCTTTGCGAGTGTGTTGCGTGTTGTTGTTTACAAGTTAATGCGGTGCAGCTGCATTGGCTTATTTGAAAATTTTGTAAAAACCCTTCTTCACGAATCTTTCCTTTTAACTTCTAGACACCTTTATAAAAAACGCCAAGGTCTCTTTCTTGCACTCAATGATTCAATCAAAATCGCGTGACGTATTTGAAAATGTTCAGAAACTTTCTTGCACTAGTGAGCTTCCGTCCAATTTCTCTATAAAGGGAGAGAGAAATGAAGAACAAGCTCAAGTTAGTTTCATCTTCTCGCCTTCAGCATGAACTCCTCAAGAGTAGTAGTCTCGGCCATGGCTGCTCTAATTATGCTTCTCTTTCTTACCCCCAAGTCAGAGGCTGCAATTTCATGCAGTGATGTATTGAAGGACCTGAGACCTTGCGTGAATTACCTGAGGAAGGGACCTGGAAAACCACCGGCTGCTTGTTGCTCTGGGGCCTCGGCTCTTGCATCTGCTGCTTCCAGCACCGCTGATAAGAAAACTGCTTGTGGATGCATTAAGACGGCAGCCCAGAAAATCAATCCGAATTCCCAATTAGCCCAGGCTCTCCCTGGCAACTGTGGAATCAATTTGCCTGTTCCTGTTTCACCCAACGTCGACTGTTCCAAGTACTCATTCTATTTTGGCATTTGTCTTTTTCATTACAACTTCCAGTTTACATGTTAACCAATGCCCCCCCTCCCCCCCTGCAGGATTAGTTGATAATGATCCGGTCTGCAGCGTGCGAAATGAAATATTTCTATTGTATGTCGAAAAGATAAACGTATTTTGTAATAAGCAGGAATCTGTTGATGTCATTTGGATTCCTTTGGTTAATAAAGATTAATGCGATTATTGTTCATTATTGTCAACACTGCCTTAATTTTTATAAAAATAAAGAAATTAAAATTAAAATACTTATTGCATCAAGGAGAAAGAAGAGGCGAACGGAAACAAGATGCGTGGAAGAAGATTGGGTTTTGTTTATTAATGTTAAAAGAAAAAGAAGAGGAAATCAAAAAGAAAACGCTTTATATTTTATAGAAACAAAATTAGGTCAAAAGTTTTGTATTTTTGTTTTTCGATTGCTCAAATTTGATTAGACTTCTACTCTTAACGGTCTCTTGATTATGGAATCGAGTATCAACAACAACAGTTCAAAATTTTTTGCTGCAGCTGAAATGATAATTACTTACTTTTATCGTACACTTATTTATCAAGATAATTTTTTAATTGAATACATTTATTTTTATTGAGACAATGTTTATTTCAATTACATTTAAGTTGCATTCTATTTTTTCATATAAATTAATGTGGCATTCAAGTATTGGAGCGAAACCATAAAAGTGAAACAAAATACAAAATAAATAAATTGAAATGAGGAGATTGTAGAGCCTTGTTAGAATTTTGTAAATGTTATCTTGAAAAAACTGGTCAATTACACCGGTGACAATTTTTATTGTAGGGGGTGTTTTAATTATAAATTAAAATACTTCTATCCTAAGAATCACATGATGTTTTCATGGTTTTCACAATTTTTTCTCCCATTTATATATGATGGTTGTAACACTTTATTCTTTTTATTTGTATGATATTTAATTATAAAAAATAAAATAGGTAAAGATTAAAATTATTTTTTTAATAAAAATTACATTATATATATATTTTTTTAAAAATAAGACTTTATTTTGTTATCATAATTTAAATTATAGAAAATTAACTATATAAATAGTAATTAATCAATTGAATAATATTTTTAAAAAATTTTTACAAATTTTTATTATGTAATTGAACATACACTACTTACAAGAAAATAAATTTTATACTTCCAAAATCATTTATCGTATATCATTCCTTAACCAATCCCATAATTATTATATATATACTTTCAAAATATTTATAAACATATATTATTTTTAAAAATTTAATATAATTTATTATTTTGACCTTTATTAAAGCAGATTTATACAAAATAATAATATTTTATATCAACAAACTAAGTTTTACAATAATTTGCCATTTTTAAAAAATCATGATTGGACTGCATTTCTTAAAACTATTGTCATTTTATCCTTATTTGAAAAATGAACATAACAATAAAGAGTAAACAAATTATATTGTTCAATAAAATAATAAATGCTTAAATTAGAGAATGATTATTTGTCTTTTTTAAAAATTTTCATCATTGTACTTATGTTAGCATATATTTCTAAGCATATGCCCAAACACATCATAATAATATGCATTATACTATATATTTTAAATGCTTATTGTCCTCAAAATTTTTTCATTTTCACTCTTTTTTTTAATTATTTTATTTTTTATTTATTTTAAATTTAATTATTTTATTTTTTATGTATTTTAAACATGTCATAATTACAGTAACTATAGATTGTGGCCACATTTTTTATAAAATCCTCATCTTATACATTAAAAATTTATTCTGTTTGGATTGTGTAAATTTTATTATATTCTGAGCTAATTTATTGCATAGCTAAAATTTTAATTATGTTTTGTTTTGAACTACTTTTACTATACAATTTGAGTGTAAGAAAATTATGTTGATCTATAATTAGTCTAATTATATATATATATATATATATATATATATATTTATAACTATTATTAATACATAAATTCTTTATTCATTTAAAATTATACATTTTCATAAATAATACACGCTATTATCATTAGTCATCACCAATCATGATAATATATATGTTATGTAAGCTAAATATAATCATACCATAAATGTATAATAAATATGCAAATTATACAATCATTTATTTCATCTCATTCATTAAACTTCTTAAACATAACATTTAAAGAAAAATTATACATTTCAATCTAGAACCCTTTATCCTATTATATGGAACAATTTTTTCATATTCATTATAATTATATCATATTTATAAAATATTAGAAAATTTATTATTTTAGTATTCCAGTCCATTCAACACTTTTCTATATTTATGGGAATCATATTATAATTATGAAATATTAAAAAAAATTATTATTTTAATATTTTATACCATTCATTTACTCAATTTATGTAATTACATAACATGTAATAAATCAAGTTACTCTATGAATATATATATATATATATATATATATATATACATACATTTATATCTCTGTGTACACACACACACTCATATTCATAAAGAGCATGTAGGGCTGCCCTCTTGCTTTTCGTAAGTCTAAATAACAATAATACGGATGACTTGCAAGATTGAACTTGACTAAAATAAAAATAAGGATAAAGAAAAAGTCAAAAAGAAAAGGATGGCAGAAAGCTTCGTTGGCAAGCCAAGAGAGCAACCTTTTTCTGGTCGTCAGGGACCACACCCAATTACTTTTTCCCATGTGAATGACAAAAATCCGGCACCGGCATCTGGGTGTCCTCCTGGAAAAATCTCCTGGCAATGACATAAAGATTGTACCCAAAATTGGACCCCATTTATAACCTACAGAACCGTCCAGAGGGTTTCGTGCGAGAAAAGATGTGGTCAATGGATTACAATTAGGGGTCCACGTAGGTTTTTACCGATAGAATCTCCAAATTGTCCTTTTCCATTCCATTGACTTTGCGTAATGCCTATGCACGGGGACGCCGAAGCCATGAATTAAGACCTCCTAGGATCCAGTTTGACAGCAATACGTTTAGCAATATTGTGTTCCAGCAGGAAATAAGTCCAGTCATTAGATATAGCTAATAATAATTGGCCATCTTAAAACACATTAATTCATTAAATAAAATAAAAAAGCCTTCAAAATTAGAAAAACTATCAATAATCACAAATCAAACAGAATAAGCATTGGCTCCACTACTCAAATAGAATAAGCATAGTCAAATAAAATAAGCATACTATATATATTTTTACAAAAGTATTACTGATGAGCTACAATGGCCAACTCGTACAGCATAAGCAATGGCCCTACACAACACAATCGGCATGGCTACAATGATACAGGAGCACCTTTTACCTTGAGGCTTCCACGGGTGACAAGTCAGCATCCTATGTGGAATGATGAAAAAAATTTGCCATGAATGTGGGTCGGGAGACAAGGGATGGCTGCTGCCTTTTGCTTTTGAGTTACTACCACCTGCATTTCCTCTGCTTTTGAATTCTCTTTTCGACATTTTTTCCTACTATCAAGTTGTACAATCCATTATCTCCTCATTCCTCAAGAACTCAATCAATTCTTCTAATAGCCCTCTCGCTTGTCCCTCTGCCTCTCTTCTCTGACGACACAACATCTTACTCTTAACTTGGATGATCAAATAGGATTTCAATCATGGTAAACTTCCTGCTATTGGTTCTTTCTTAGTTTTGGTTCACTTGCTGATCTTCTGTCCTGAGATAAGTACTAAAATATCTTATCTTTGTCAATTGGATGATCCAGGGAACTCCTGTAAACATTGTAGTGGGATCACATGTTTGGGTTGAAGATCCTGAGGATGCATGGATTGATGGAGAAGTAAAAGCAATCAACGGCAGAGCCGCCACCCTAATTACTTGTGGAAAAACTGTAAGCACTTTTCTATATCATCTAGCAACCAGGATCTTCCATTGATAATATTTTATTGTCTCATATTATATACGTTTGAAACTATACACTATCTACTGCATTTTACAATGCTCTATCTATACTGAGAAACTAAACACAACAGTATTTTGGATTTCTTAAAAAGGAGGTTAGGTCTCCTTGCTATGCTTAAAGCTTTTCCTATGTGAATATATTAAATTTTCAATGTTCCATGAACCACAGATGATCATATTTAGTTCTCCCATTACTAGATCAAGAAAAAGTAACAAAAAATATTTTACATTATCATTTAGAAAATTCAAGATTAATATAAAGAGTTAATAATCACCTTTTCCCCGAAGATGAGAAGAGATTCTTACAACCAATACTGTTGAAAATCCTCTAACTTTAACACTGCATTCCCAGTAGGAGAAGATGTGTTTGCATATTAAATGCTGGTCTCACATTCAAAATAGTGAAGCACATGTTTATGCGTGTGTGTGAAAGGCATTGAATGGTCCCTCAGATTTAACTATTTCAAGTTTTGTCATCTAAAAGACTTTATTTAGATAAATAAACTAAGTGAGGCTTTTACCTCAATTCCAGATAGTTGCAGATATTGCCAGTATATACCCAAAAGACACAGAAGCACCACCAGCAGGAGTTGATGACATGACAAAGTTAGCATACCTCCATGAGCCAGGAGTCCTACATAATCTTGCCTGTCGGTTTGCACTGAATGAGATTTATGTGAGTCACATACACCAAAATGACACCAAATCTATAGTAAAACATATCAATTAGCAAAGCTAAACAACACAGCTGCATAAATGACAACAGAATCTGATAAATAACTTTCATACGAACAGACTTACACTGGAAACATCCTAATAGCAGTGAATCCATTTCGAAGACTGCCACACTTATATGATATCCCAATGATGGAGCAATACAAAGGAGCTGCTTTTGGAGAGCTAAGTCCACATCTTTTTGCTGTTGCAGACACTTGTTACCGGTACATTGGCCATGAAAAATGAAAAATATAATACCAATGGATGCGCGATCTTACAAATCTATTATGAATCAAAGTTAATTTCAAAAAATTCTACAGGGCAATGATAAACGAACAGGGAAGCCAATCCATTTTGGTAAGTGGTGAGAGTGGAGCTGGTAAAACAGAGACAACAAAAATGCTTATGAGATACCTTGCATTCATGGGGGGAAGATCTAATACAGAAGGGAGAACAGTAGAACAACAAGTTTTAGAGGTGAGTTAGAATTACTGCTACATCTGTGTATCAGGTGATTCAAATAATTGAAAGCAGAATTCTCTCTTTATTTCTTCAGTCTAATCCTGTCCTGGAAGCATTTGGGAATGCCAAAACTGTTAAAAACAACAATTCGAGGTGAAATATGTAACAGCTCTTTCTTCAAAGTCATTTATTGTCCTCAAATTGTTCTCTTCTTTCTAATCATCATATTTCTCACTAAACTTACAACTGCGATGTTTCTATCAGTCGTTTTGGAAAATTTGTTGAAATTCAATTTGACAAGCATGGAAAGATCTCTGGAGCTGCAGTACGTACTTATCTTCTTGAAAGATCACGTGTTTGCCAAGTCTCAGACCCAGAGAGAAACTACCATTGCTTTTATATGCTCTGTGCAGCACCACCAGAGGTGACTTCATTACCATTATCATTCAAAGGAACCAAGTCACACACCATAGCTCATTAGATGACAAATATTCACTCACAGGATGTCAAGAAATTCAAGTTAGGGGACCCTAGGAAATTTCATTACCTAAACCAGTCAAACTGTTATGAAGTAGCAAATGTGGATGATGCAAGAGAGTATTTGGAGACTAGAAATGCAATGGATATCGTAGGAATCAGTCAGGATGAGCAGGTACAACACTATACATATGCATGCAAAGGAATTAAAATTTCCTTTTATCCGTCGTTCTAAATTAACAGAGGGACTCTCTCCTTGCATAGGATGCTATATTCCGTGTGGTAGCTGCAATCCTCCACCTCGGTAACATAGACTTCACAAAAGGAAAGGAAGTTGATTCTTCAAATCTTAAAGATGAAAAATCACGCTATCATCTGCAAACAGCTGCAGAGCTACTCATGTAAGAAGAATAATATATTTGAATTAAGCTAAAAAATTTTATTTTAACACTCCCACTATGTTGCTAATTTTTATGTGTGTGAATATGCTTTTATTCAGGTGTGATGAGAAGGCGCTTGAAGACTCACTTTGCAAACGTGTCATAGTGACTCCGGATGGCAATATCACAAAACCACTGGATATAGATGCTGCTACCTTAAGCCGTGATGCCTTGGCCAAGACTGTATACTCCAGGCTTTTTGATTGGTAAGCAAATTACACACAACTCTTCATACAAATACTTGCATTCAGTAATGTCATCCAGGCAAGTAACATGTGTGCTGTAAGATAATAACTCTTTTCGTTTCTGAGCTGAAGGGACACGGTGGAACATAATAAACTTAACAACCAAGCCATCATATCTTTCTTTATTTTATCTAAACAAACAATGTTCTGAATGCTGGGTGGTGATTTTAGCCTAAATTAAAGTCAACAGAAGTGAGATGAATTTCCAGAAACTGTGAACAGGATTGTCGAAAAGATAAACAGTTCAATTGGGCAAGATCCCAATGCAGTAAGCTTAATTGGAGTCCTGGATATCTATGGATTTGAAAGCTTCAAGATCAACAGGTACATCATGGAACATATAATTACTTACTGACAAATAATTATTTGAGCATCTCTACAAAAAAATCCAATAAAATGCTTTGTTTGGTAGTTTTGAACAGCTATGCATCAACCTGACAAATGAGAAGTTGCAACAACACTTTAATCAGGTAAGATAAAATTCGAAAATACACTATCAACAGTTATAATATGCAGTTTTTTACCAGAGCACTTGCCTCTTCAGCATGTATTCAAGATGGAGCAAGAAGAGTACACAAGGGAGGAAATAAATTGGAGCTATGTGGAATTTGTAGACAACCAGGATGTTTTGGATCTCATTGAGAAGGTAGCAACTCTGATTGCGACAACACTGCATGCGTAATTTACAAGTTAAAGGCTATTGTATGTAATATTAAGAAATGGTTGCATGTCCTTGCATGCAGAAACCTGGGGGTATAATTGCTCTGCTCGATGAAGCCTGGTACATAGTCTTTGAACTTGCAACATCATGCTCATCACGATATCTAAAAGCAGATAATGTCATCTTATAATCCTGTAAAGTTTAAAGAAAAATGCAAACTTTGGTAGGCTGGTGGCTCATGCTAACTCTAGCGTTAAAATAGATGGGTTGGTTACTTTTTTCACCTGGCAGACTGCCTTCAATCAGTAAAAAAAAAGGTTAAAAGTGAGAACAAAGTAAATTCTTTATTACTAAAGATGCTAGGATTACAGCAACAATGCACTTTTTCTGCAGTATGTTTCCCAAGTCAACCCATGAGACATTTGCACAGAAGATGTATCAAACATATAAAGCACACAAGCGCTTCAGCAAGCCAAAACTTGCCCAAACAGATTTCACAATCAATCATTATGCCGGAGACGTGAGAAAAATGCTAAATCTTACCCTTCAACATACAATTAAACGAGCTAAATTTGTTGGCTTCTGATAGTAAAGCCTTTTTTTGCCAACAGGTCACATACCAAGCAGATCAATTCCTTGACAAAAACAAGGATTATGTGGTAGCTGAACATCAAGCTCTACTGAATGCTTCCAATTGCAGTTTTGTTGCTAACCTTTTCCCTCCACTACCTGAAGAGTTGTCAAAGCAATCCAAGTTCTCTTCCATTGGCTCCCGCTTCAAGGTAAGCCACACCCCAGAGTAAAGGCATTCCACATAATTCAGGGACACAAATTTGATGAGCTGCTTATCAACCAAATTGAACTTCCAGCAACAACTACAAGCTTTAATGGAAACATTGAACACAACAGAACCACACTACATCCGATGTGTAAAGCCAAATACGGTTTTGAAGCCGGGAATATTTGAGAACTTCAATGTCTTAAACCAGTTAAGATGTGGGGTAAGTTATACTCTTCCATAACTGCACAGAATATACTTCAAACTAGTTGCAAAATAGCTTCTATTGACAATGTACCTTCATGGCAGGGTGTACTAGAGGCAATTAGGATAAGCTGTGCTGGGTATCCAACAAAAAGAACATTTGATGAGTTCCTTGACCGTTTTGGAATGCTAGTGCCTGATGTTCTTGATGGGTATAAATTCTGATAACATATGGATCTTTTCTTACGTTGCCTCTACATTAAACAAAAGCCAATATCTCAAAGTCATCACTGGATGTTGAGCATCACTCTTATTATTGGGAAACAGAAAAATAATCCATTTTTTTCAGTTGTAACTACATAGTAAATGCAACAGGGCAGTTATTCTAGAACAAATACTACTATTCTAGAACAAATATTTTCACCATAAATGTATATCCCTCTTTGACAATTCTCACAATGACAATAACAATAAAAATTCATTGCTCTTTTCTTGCAGATCCGATGAAAAGAAAGCATGTGTTGCAATCTGTGACAAGATGGGTTTGAAAGGCTATCAGGTATGCTACACATAGATCTAATAATAAGGACTTGAAGCTGCATCCCCATAGATTTCATTGGAAAGCATTGTTATATGATACACAACATTCCTCAACGGTACTGCAGATAGGGAAAGCAAAGGTGTTTCTCAGGGCTGGGCAGATGGCTGAGTTAGATGCACGAAGGACTGAAGTTTTGGCTACAGCTGCCAAACTCATCCAGAGGCAAATCAAAACACATCTGACTAGGAAAGAGTTCATTGCATTGCGAAGGGCTACAATTTACATGCAAAAGCATTGGAGAGGTTCCCGTTTTATCTTAAGCATTTATATATTAAAAAAATGCAGAGACTAGCAGCTATTGCTGAATTCAGGGTTGTGTTGCAACCTGACTATGTCAACAAAGAAAGCAAACAGTCTTTATTCTATTCCATTCATTTTTCTTTCGTGATAGTAATCAAGTTATGGAATCAAAATATAAAAAGCATAAATAAATAACTCATGCATTTTGTCTGGTTTCAATTAAGGTTATGTTATACTCTCAGATCCCTAACCTAAACTAACTAAACTTTTAATAAGATCCAAACATAGCTAAATCCTGGTCGGCTCACTAAACCAGCCAACCTATCTTAATGAACTGATGAAGACTGGCTATTGAGTTCAGCAGACAGAAATTGGGAAACAAGAATCATATCTATTGATAGGCAAGATTATTGGAGACATTTTGACTTGATGTACTTCTACTAACCAGGAGCATGTCTGCCTACCACCTTCTTGAACTCTTGCCTCAAAACAAAAGAAATTTGCTTATGGGGTTTTTTATTGGTATTTTTATTTTGATATATTAAATTTTTTAATTTTTAAGTTTGGCTTTCCTCTCCTTTGCACAGCACAACTTGCACGTAAGCTGTATGATTGCATGAAAAGGGAAGCTGCTTCCATCCACATACAGAAACATGTACGTGCTCACGCAGCAAGGAGATCCTACAAAAACTTACAGGCATCTGCAATAGTTATTCAGACTGGCATACGAGTGGTGGCAGCTCAAAATGTATACAGAAACAGAAGAAGAACTAAGGCTGCAACCACAATTCAGGTAACAAATTAGGCTTTGATATTATGCTGTGACATATATAACAATAATAAGTACAAGAAATTAGAAAGATGGCAAATTCTTTTCTGCTCTAAGTTAATGTAAAAGGATCAGCAATACTGAAGGACAATAAATAACTAGAATGAAAGCAATCAAGGCCACGCTAAAAGGATCGGTAACACTGAAGGACAATAAATAACTAGAATGAAAGCAGTCAAGGCCACGCTTTTGAAAGATACTATTTTGCTTATCCATAGCAATCAAAAATTTCATATTGCTTTGGCAGTTTTGCTGTATTAAAATGGATTCTAATGTTTCCAAGATAACCAAGTTATAATAAATAGTATCAAGCCATTCTTGTGTATTATATGATGGAGAAAACATAGTTTGGTAATGCACAGTTCAAATTATCACCACCCATCAAAGTAAAATCTTTCATCAGTCAGCAATGTGCAACTGATGATGTTCAAGATTTTATCAATCTTTGTTTCTTACAGACTGGGTGGAGAAAATTCCATGCTGTCTCTGCTTACAAACAACAGAAAAAAGCAACAGTTACTCTTCAATGTCTTTGGAGAGCAAGAGTAGCAAGGAAGGAGCTGAGAAAGCTCAGGATGGTAATTAGCCTGTACTTTGCTGCCTATATTTGGAAGATTGATAAAAAATTAATCCATAGTAAAAGCAAGAAATAACCCTTGTGCAGGCTGCAAGAGAAACAGGGGCACTTAAGGAGGCCAAGGATAAGCTGGAAAAGCGTGTTGAAGAGTTAACATGGCGATTGGACTTTGAAAAGCACTTGAGGGTACATTTCTATTACCTTGTTTCAGATACAATAATTAAGAGAGTAATATCAGTTTCTGTCCATCCAATGTGAATAGCACTTCACTAGATATTAGCATTATTGCTTACAAATAATAATTTTGCTGGCAAAGCTTAGAGAATTGCAGCACTTAATTATTTCAAGCTGTATCAAAATGAATTATTTAGAGTATGACAAATCAGAAGGCCTTGGAACCCTAAAATTTCTTAGTTTGAGAGGCTTTTGAGTGTACTAAAGCAGCTAAAGTGGACACTGACTACCTTATTAGCTCTGTAACAGTCAAGATAGTGGTTGACACATGTGAATTTTGATTACTTGTATATTATTTGATTGGTCCCTAACGCCATCAGAAGAAACAATTTATTGTAGATTGATCTTGAAGAAGCTAAAAGGCAGGAAATTGCACAATTACAAAATGCTTTGAATGAAATGCAAGGGCAACTGGATGAAGCCCACGCTGCAATAATCCGAGAGAAGGAAGAAGCAGAAGTAGCTATCGAAAAAGCTCCACCAGTAATTAAAGAGGTGCTGGTTGTGGACAACACAAAGCTAAAGTTATTGGAAAATCACAAAGAAGAATTGGAGGTAAAATCTAGACACTTAAACACGTAATGCTATCTGACAGTTTGCATATATCCTACACTGAATATCGCACACGCGCGCGCGCCCACTCACACACACACAAAAGGATGAACTAATATTACTGAACTGGAATTTGAAGGGAGAGGTAAGGGAGCTAAAAAACAAAATAGAGGAATTTGAAAAAAGATACTCTGAAGTTGAAAAAGAGAGCATGAGAAGGCTTAAAGAAGCAGAAGAAGTGCAGCTGAAAAGTACACTACTTCAACAGACCATTGAAAGGTTGCCAACAACGAAGATGTTAGACACATCTATGTGATCATCAACTGGCTTTGACTAACTCTTATTAGTAATTTTCAGATTAGAATTGAACTTGACCAACGTTGAATCAGAGAATCACATTCTACGCCAGCAGGCTCTGGTTGCATCAACAAATGAGGACCTCTCTGATGAACTGAGAAAGTAAGAATCTGCACTGTAGTAACCTTTTCATTTTCCTCTCTTTTTGTAAGCAGTTGACCCCTCAGACATTAGCACACACAAATGATTTGGTAGCTTATTAAGTTCTATGAACCTATTATGCACTAATACTAGGAGGCAACGCAAATACCAAAAAATATGGATGTGTCTGACATGTTAATATACTTGTTACTATATCCACAATAGACATATTTAACAGTGAACTTAGAGAATCAAATGCTCATTCATGGTAAAAAAAAATTGTTCTCAAACTCCATTTGATGCAAATACAATTAGGATAAGACTTACTTTAATATATGCTATGTTATATTAAGGTATGAAAAAAGGAAAAAAAAATAGATTCACCCTAATCTGTAAAAATCAGCACATCTGACTCCAAATATTTCATTATACATACTCTTTTTATCAGCTGAATAATTAACTTGACTTTCTAGTGATTACAATTAGACATGGTATGCAAACCTTTCCCAAGGAACAATGTTTGCTATGAAGGTTGAACTTTTCCTAGGTACTTGATCAACAGGGAAAATATTCCAGTATGGTGTAGTTAGGTTACCCTGAACTTTTGGAAGAAATACCAAAATCATCAAGTAAAACTAGTTACCTAACCACATATTCAATGACTTATTTTTTGGATCAGCCTCAAGTGTAAGATTGCAAATTTGGAGTCAGAGAATCAATTTCTCCGTAACAAGGCGGCTGTTACAGTGCAGATAACTACTCCTGAGATTGTACCACCACATGTCAACGTACACTCTACACTGCTGCTCTAAAGTCTATAATTTCCATCTCATTTTCTGATATAATAACTTCAACATATGTTACTGACCTCCTATGACGATGCAGAATATCGGCAATGAGAATCAAACAGAAGATCTTCAAACAACAAGAGTACCAAAAACTTTACTGAATACACGTTCTTCAAGCATAGACCAATGGTAATACATACTAACCACATGTTTTTGAACTAATTGGCAAATTCCTATTTTCAGGAATCAGCTCCCCTTGCCCGTAACTTAACTAAAAGAACTCTAACAGATAAGCAGCAGGTATGAAGTTGAAAGCTGAAATCTCAGCAGACAAACCAAACAAGAGTCTTTGAAGAGTAATTGTTTAGTTATGCAACCACTAAAAGTACATTCTGCATTTTTTTTATCCTAATAACAGGAAAATCATGATATACTAATCAAATGTCTCATGGAAGATAAGCGATTTGACAAGAGCAGACCTGTCGGTGCCTGTATTGTATATAGATCACTTCTTCAGTGGAGATCCTTTGAAGCAGAGAAGACAAATATATTTGATAGGATTATCCACACAGTCCGATTATCTATAGAGGTAGTATTCTTCATCCCAATTCAAAAATATCCAGCATCCTTAGTTGGATCTCAATTAAATAACATTGCTTATAATAGATAACACATTGTGACTCAATTTTACTTATGAAAATTAATTTTATTTATGAAATTAATTTTATTTATTTTGTCATCGAAGGGCCAAGACAACTTCTGTGATCTAGCATATTGGCTCTCAACAACTTCAACCCTTCTATTTCTTGTACAAAATACACTCAGGGCAAGCAATAAACGTAATGCAACATCACAGTGCAGTCGGGCCTCCCCTTCTATATTTGGTAGAATGGACCAGGTAAGTGTGAACAGGTGTATTATTTGGTACATTAATTCATGTGCAAAACTTATAAACCTTGTACAAAATTACTAGGGATTGCATTCATCCTCAATGGGCATGGGAATTTCTAGTGGATATAGTGGAATGGTGAGTCAACCACATGAGCAACCAAAAGTTGATGCCAAGTACCCAGCTCTGCTTTTTAAGCAACATCTAACAGCATACGTTGAGAAAGTACATGGAATGATCCGTGATGCTTTAAAGAAAGAAATTAGTCCATTCTTAAATTTATGTATTCAAGTAAGTATCAATAATAAGCAAGAACTTAAAATCATGGAAAAAATAATAAATGAGACTGTCATGGCTTAATTCTACATCACCATTAACAGGCACCAAGATCTGCAAGGACAAGATCAATAAGAGGGTCATCTAAAACTATCCATTCAAACATGGTTGCTAAGCAACAAGCATCAAACATACACTGGCAAAGCATCATCAAGAAACTAGATCATACCTTGAATATATTGTCTACCAACCATGTAAGCATATACTTACTTTCAACTTTCTATCTCTGAACTTTGGGCCCGCAAAGTCGGGATTCCTAGCATTGTGAAACTAACAGTTGGTTGTCTGCAGGTCCCTTCAATGATCACAAGCAAAATGTTCAGTCAGGTTTTCTCATACATAAACGTACAGCTATTTAATAGGCAAGCAAAATATTTAGTCTGTCATGTTAAATATTCTGCAACAAAGCCAAATTTATTCTCTAAAAAGTTGCTCTTAAAATTTTCAAATAAATGGTTTGGCAGCTTATTGCTTCGCCGAGAATGCTGCTCATTCAGCAACGGAGAATATGTTAAGGTAGGTTTGCAGGAATTGGAACAGTGGTGTCTCAAAGCAACTGATCAGGTATGGTGAACTGTCCACAAAATAATGTAGACAAAAACCAAAAGGAAATGAGGATATGTAAAAAAAGTTAAGCCATTGCGTTATTTGACAGTTGGCTGGAACATCATGGGATGAACTCCAACACATACGGCAAGCTGTAGGATTCCTGGTAAATTTCTTCAAAATGATCACTAAGTATATATTTTAAGTGTGAACTCTGCATGACCTATAGATGCTCTATCTATGCAGGTTTTGCATCAAAAAGCTCAGAAATCTTTTGACGAGATAACAAATGAGCTCTGTCCGGTAATATATCATGATCTATATCAAATTGTTTAAACAACAAAAGGAAAGCATCTTAATTAGATGTTAATATCCATATATAAAATTTTCCATTGAGGTCAGTTAGCTTGAAGACAAAAAATTGGAGAAGGAAAACAAATAAAGAATTTGAACTGTGTTTTCCAATTGTTGGTAATACAGTGGTGAATATGACAAAGAAAAGAATAAAAAATGTGCCAAAAACTGCTATGTGGCTTGGTTTAGTGTAGTTTTCATTTTCAACAGAATAAGGATGTAACAGAACAAAATTTTCAGTATTGATTTACTGTTCCATCAGACTTCAAAGCTTAAAAAAACTAAAAAAGAAAAAGAAGAATTAATATTGTTGAAGTTATGCTTTGGTTAATGTATGACCTTATTCATTTTGGTTGAATTCATTTATCAGATGTTGAGCGTTCCGCAAATATATCGAATTGGAACTATGTTTTGGAATGACAAATATGGAACCCAAGGTTTATCTCCAGATGTAAGCATCCATTATTTTTGCAGTTCTGAAGTGATTATAAAATTCAAGTGCTATTCACATAAAAGAGAGTAGAAACTATTGACAGAGCTATTTCCCTTTGCATCCAATAACAGCTGTATTTAAAAAACTATTAAGTTATTCTTCTATTTTGAAATTTCCCTGCCTCAGTTACAAGTCATTAATCTTTGTCGAAACTCCTTGTAGCGTTTGAATTGAAAACTAAGACATTATCTCTAATGATATCTGTCAGTATTACCAGAGATAGGGACGGTCAATTTAAGCCTAATTGAGCTTACTTTACTTGCAAATCCTTCTTGGTGCATCAGGTGATTGGCAGGATGAGAATACTCATGGCAGAAGATTCAATAAACCTTCCCAACAATTCTTTCTTACTTGACGTTAATTCAAGGTAATAATTAAATTGTAAAGATTTATAAACTTGCATCCACAAGGCAGTATGATGCTAATGGTTTTGCAATATTTCAGCATACCCTTTACAATGGAAGAAATGTGTCGATCTTTCCATGACATCAGGCTATCTGATGTGGATCCCCCACCACTCCTCCGTCAAAGATCAGATTTCCAATTTTTGTTTCAGCCAACGGAATAAGTTAAAGTTTCCTCTCTTGTGCTCTCGAATTCAATGATTTAGAAGGAGATTGAGATTAATTGTGTTTTCCCATTTTGCTTCAGCGGTGAGAGCCACTGATTGAGTGTTCATATGTGCATTTCCTTTTTCTTTTAAATTTGAAAGATCATCTTATCAATTTCAATTAGATATACTGTTATATATTGGCTATTGAATTCATTGTTACACCCGAAAATCAGATTTTAAAACAATATTTATTGGTGACAACGAAGAAATGTTCTGTTTTGTGTTTCTTGGGATTGTTTGCATGATTTTGGTTTATTTTCTAATTAGCAATCATTTGAGAATATCACGCATTGACTTCGCATTGTCTTTTTTTAAAAAATTTTCTTGTTCTAACAGTAAAGTTGGCAGGATGAGAACTGTGGAGCGCTTTAAATAGCGAGATTTGAGAGAATGCTAGAAAGGGAAAGAAAGTAAAGTGAATAGATATGTAGGAGCCAGCAGTAAATTACCAAATCTACGAATTCAGATTTTAACCAACTTTCCACGAACAAACAAGACGATAAACACTGACAAAAAGGACATGAAAATTAATAATCAAAGCAACTAACAGCAGTTATCGAACCAAAGAAGCAATAATCAGTTCAAGTTAAAGCATAATACCTAAGCTACTTCGTCGACATCTTCGTGTTAGTGTTCAGTTCTGTGAATAATCATCTCTTTCGTCGTCTCTTCCTCATTTTATAACACTAAACAAATCCATTCGTGGCTCTTCAATGGACACAAAATTAAGAAAGGATTTTTTCATAAAAAATTTTTGAAAATAATTTTATAGTTATTTTTTTTATAATTTTTTATTTATTTTAATTTTTTTTATTAAAATAATTATTTTAAATAATTTTATATTAATATCTTAAAATACAAAAATTTTCCTAAGTAGTAGAACAGAAGGCAATTTCTTTTTCTTTGGATCTGTGAATTCGCGAGTCTAGGACAAAGTCGTTTCTTGGGTCCTCCAACCCAAGACACCAAAACTTCCCTGAATCCTTGGACCTAGAACAAACACGTTACTTGAGTCCTTGAACCTAAGGCACCAAAACTCTTGAATCCTTGAATCCAGTGCAATTTTTTTCTCCTAGACTTACAGCGCTGCCCAGGGGTGTGAACAGTACTTTCCTTATTCGCTGAGTGATGTACAGTGCTGCTCCGGAGGTGTGAACAGTTCTGCATGGGTCACTGGGTCCAGACCCGGGCAATTTCTTTTCCCTTGGCCTCACAGTACTACTATGGGGTGTAAACAGTGCTTTCCTAGGTTGTTGGTTGACTCACGGTGTTGCGCTGAGTATGATCCATTTACAAGTGATGATCCTTTTAGTTTTCAAACTGATTTGTATCATAATTATTGCTCAAACAGAAAATATTTGAAAGCGGGAGACACTAAAGTTTAAACGATGTTTTATCATTACGAGAAGCAAACTAACTTTTGGCGGAAAAAAAAAGTTACTTAATAATTAAGTAAACACAAAGCTTATCGATGACAAACCTAAAAGATGCTACCATGATGATAACAAGACAATTACGTTTCGGTGAAAAAGAAAAGTTGCTTAATGATTAAGTAAACACGAAATTTCTTTCGATGACAAGTTGAAAAATGCTCTATAATGATAAGAAGCCAAATTACGTTTCGGTGGAAATAAAAAAGTTGCTTAACAATGAAGTAAACATAAAGTTTTTTTGATGAAAACCTAAAAGATGCTCCATGATGATAAGACGACAAACTACGTTTTGTGAAAAAATAAAAGTTACTTAATGATTAAGTAAACGAAAAGTTTGTTTCGGTGATAAGTCAAAAATTGCTCTATGATTATATGAAGCCAAATTAGAAGACTTAGGGTTTTAGGGTATAGGTATAGGGTTTAGTGTTTAGGGTTTAGGGTTTTCGCAAGGAAAAAAATTTATGAAAAAATATTTGAAGAACTTATGAAGAAGATGGAAGATGACGATGGAGAATCATCCACAGTCTTCCACGCTGAGTATGATCCATTTACTAGTGATGATCCTTTTAGTTTCAAATTATTTGTATCATGATTATTGCTCAAACAGCAAATATTGAAAGCGGGAGACACTAAGGTTTAAACGATGTTTTATCATTACGAGAAGCAAACTAACTTTTGGCGGAAAAAAAAGTTACTTAATAATTAAGTAAACACAAAGCTTAGTCGATGACAGTTAAAAGATGCTCCATGATGATAACAAGTCAATTACGTTTCGGTGAAAGAAGAAAAGTTGCTTAATGATTAAGTAAACACGAAATTTCTTTCGATGACAAGTTGAAAGATGCTCCATAATGATATAAGAAGCCAAATTACGTTTCGGTGGAAATAAAAAAGTTGCTTAATAATTAAGTAAACATAAAGCTTCTTTTGATGAAAACCTAAAAGATGCTCCATGATGATAAGAAGACAAACTACGTTTCGTGAAAAAACAAAAGTTACTTAATGATTAAGTAAACGAAAAGTTTGTTTCGATGATATGTCAAAAATTGCTCTATGATTATATGAAGCCAAATTAGAAGACTTAGGGTTTAGGGTATAGCGTATAGGGTTTGGTGTTTAGGGTTTAGGGTTTCGCAAGGAAAAAAATTTATGAAAAAATATTGGAAGAACTTATGAAGAAGATGGAAGATGACGATGGAAAATCATCCACAGTCTTCCACGCTGAGTATGATCCATTTACTAGTGATGATCCTTTTAGTTTCAAATTATTTGTATCATAATTATTGCTCAAACAGAAAATATTTAAAGCGGGAGACACTAAAGTTTAAACGATGTTTTATCATTACGAGAAGCAAACTAGCTTTTGGCGGAAAAAAATAGTTACTTAATAATTAAGTAAAGACAAAGCTTAGTCGATGACAAGTAAAAAGATGCTCCATGATGAGAAGAAGTTCAATTACGTTTCGGTGAAAGAAGAAAAGTTGCTTAATGATTAAGTAAACACGAAATTTCTTTCGATGACAAGTTGAAAGATGCTCCATAATGATAAGAAGCCAAATTACGTTTCGGTGGAAATAAAAAAGTTGCTTAATAATTAAGTAAACACAAAGTTTCTTTTGATGAAAACCTAAAAGATGCTCCATGATGATAAGAAGACAAACTACGTTTCGTGAAAAAACAAAAGTTACTTAATGATTAAGTAAACGAAAAGTTTGTTTCGGTGATAAGTAAAAGATTGCTCTATCATTATATGAAGCCAAATTAGAAGACTTAGGGTTTTAGGGTATAGCGTATAGGGTTTAGTGTTTAGGGTTTCGCAAGGAAAAAAATTTATGAAAAAATATTGGAAGAACTTATGAAGAAGATGGAAGATGACGATGGAGAATCATACCACTCTTGCACGCTGACTATGGTCCATTTACTAGTGATGATCCTTTTAGTTTCAAATTATTTGTATCATAATTATTGCTCAAACAAAAAATATTTAAAAGCGGGAGACACTAAAGTTTAAACGATGTTTTATCATTACGAGAAGCAAACTAGCTTTTGGAGGAAAAAAATAGTTACTTAATAATTAAGTGAAGACAAAGCTTAGTCAAAGACATGTAAAAAGATGCTCCATGATGAGAAGAAGTGCAATTACGTTTCGATGAAAGAGAAAAGTTGCTTAATGGTTAAGTAAACACGAAATTTCCTTCGATGACAAGTTGAAAGATGCTCCATAATGATAAGAAGCCAAATACGTTTCTGTGGAAATAAAAAAGTTGCTTAACAATTAAGTAAACACAAAGATTCTTTTGATGAAAACCTAAATGATGCTCCATGATGATTAGAAGACAAACTACGTTTCGGTGAAAGAAGAAAAGTTGCTTAATGATTAAGCAAACACGAAATTTCTTTCGATGACAAGTTGAAAGATGCTCCATAATGATAAGAAGCCAAATTACGTTTCGGTGGAAATAAAAAAGTTGCCCAATAATGAAGTAAACATAAAGTTTCTTTTGATGAAAACCTAAAAGATGCTCCATGATGATAAGAAGACAAACTACGTTTCGTGAAAAAGTAAAAGTTACTTAATGATTAAGTAAACGAAAAGTTTGTTTCGATGATATATTAAAAATTACTCTACGATTATATGAAGCCAAATTAGAAGACATAGGTTTAGGGTATAGCGTATAGGGTTTGGTGGTTAGGGTTTAGGGTTTCGCAAGGAAAAAAATTTATGAAAAAATATTGGAAAAACTTACGAAGAAGATGGAAGGTGACGATGGAAAATCATCCACAGTCTTCCACGCTGAGTATGATCCATTTACAAGTGATGAGCCTTTTAGTTTCAATTGATTTGTATCATGATTATTGCCCAAATAGAAATTATTGAAAGCGGGAGACACTAAAGTTTAAACAATGTTTTATCATTACGAGAAGCAACTAACTTCTGGCGGAAAAAAAAGCTACTTAATAATTAGGTAAGCACAAAGTTTCTTTTGATGAAAACCTAAAAGATGCTCCATGATGAGAAGAAGTGCAATTACGTTTTGGTGAAAGAAGAAAAGTTGCTTAATGATTAAGTAAACACGAAATTTCTTTCGATGACAAGTTGAAAGATGCTCCATAATGATAAGAAGCCAAATTTCGTTTCGGTGGAAATAAAAAAGTTGCTTAACAATTAAGTAAACGTAAAGATTCTTTTGATGAAAACCTAAAAGATGCTCCATTATGATAAGAAGACAAACTACCTTTGTGAAAAAATAAAAGTTACTTAATGATTAAGTAAACGAAAAGTTTGTTTCGATGATATGTCAAAAATTGTTCTATGATTATATGAAGGCAAATTAGAAGACATAGGGTTTAGGGTATAGCGTATAGGGTTTCACAAGGAAAAAAATTTAGGAAAAAATATTGGAAGAACTTACGAAGAAGATGGAAGGTGACGATGGAAAATCATCTACAGTCTTCCACGCTGAGTATGATCCATTTACTAGTGATGTTCCTTTTAGTTTCAAATTATTTGTATCATAATTATTGCTCAAACAGAAAATATTTAAAGTGGGAGACACTAAAGTTTAAACGATGTTTTATCATTACCAGAAGCAAACTAACTTTTGGCGGAAAAAAATAGTTACTTAATAATTAAGTAAAGGCAAAGCTTAGTCGATGACAAGTTAAAAGATGCTACATGATGATAAGAAGTGAATTACGTTTCGGTGAAAAAATTAAAGTTTCTAAATGATTAAGTAAACACGAAATTTCGTTCGATGACAAGTTGGAAGATGCTCCATAATGATAAAAAGCCAAATTACGTTTCGGTGGAAATAAAAAAGTTGCTTAACAATTATGTAAACACAAAGATTCTTTTGATGAAACCCTAAAAGATGCTCCATGATGATAAGAAGACAAACTACGTTTCGGTGAAAGAAGAAAAGTTGCTTAATGATTAGGTAAATACAAAATATCTTTCGATGACAAGTTGAAAGATTCTCCATAATGATGAGAAGCCAAATTACGTTTCGGTGGAAATAAAAAAGTTGCTTGACAATTAAGTAAACACAAAGATTCTTTTGATGAAACCCTAAAAGATGCTCCATCATGATAAGAAGACAAACTACGTTTCGGTGAAAGAAGAAAAGTTGCTTAATGATTAAGTAAACACGAAATATCTTTCGATGACAAGTTGAAAGATTCTCCATAATGATGAGAAGCCAAATTACGTTTCGATGAAAATAAAAAAGTTGGTTAACAATTAAGTAAACACAAAGATTCTTTTGATGAAAACCTAAAAGATGGTCCATGACGATCAGAAGACAAACTACCTCTGTGAAAAAACAAAAGTTACTTAATGATGAAGTAAACGAAAAGTTTGTTTCGATGATATGTCAGAAATTGTTCTATGATTATATGAAGGAAAATTAGAAGACATAGGGTTTAGGGTATAGCGTATAGGGTTTGGGTTTAGGGTTTAGGGTTTCGTAAGGAAAAAAATTTATGAAAAAATATCGGAAGAACTTACGAAGAAGATGGAAGGTGACGATGGAAAATCATCCACAGTCTTCCACGCTGAGTATGATCCATTTACTAGTGATGATCCTTTTAGTTTCAAATTATTTGTATCATAATTATTGCTGAAACAGAAAATATTTAAAGCGGGAGACACTAAAGTTTAAACGATGTTTTATCATTACCAGAAGCAAACTAACTTTTGGCGGAATAAAATAGTTATTTAATAATTAAGTAAAGACAAAGCTTAGTCGATGACAAGTTAAAAGAAGCTACATGATGATAAGAAGTGAATTACGTTTTCGGTGAAAAAATTAAAGTTGCTTAATGATTAAGTATACACGAAATTTCTTTCGATGACAAGTTGAAAGATGCTCCATAATGATAAGAAGGCAAATTATGTTTCCATGGAAATGAAAAAGTTGCTTAACAATTAAGTTATCACAAAGATTCTTTTGATAAAAACCTAAAGGATGCTCCATGATGATAAGAAGACAAACTACGTTTCGGTGAAAAACAAATGTTACTTAATGATTAAGTAAACGAAAAGTTTGTTTCGGTGATAAGTCCAAAAATTGCTCTATGATTATATGAAGCCAAATTAGAAGACTTAGGGTTGAGGGTATAGGGTTAGTGTTTAGGTTTAGGGTTTCACAATGAAAAAATTTATGAAAAAATATTTGAAGAACTTACGAAGAAGATGGAAGATGAAGATGGAGAATCATCCACAGTCTTCCATGCTGAGTATGATCCATTTACTAGTGATGATCCTTTTAGTTTCAAATTATTTGTATCATAATTATTGGTCAAACAGAAAATATGTTTAAATGATGTTTTATCGTTACGAGAAGCAAACTAGGTTTTGGTGAAAAAAATAGTTACTTAATAATTAAGTAAACACAAAGTTTCTTTTCGATGACAAACCTAAAAGATGCTCCATGATAAGAAGAAGTGCAATTACGTTTCGGTGAAAGAAGAAAAGTTTCTTAATGATTAAGTTAACACGAAATTTCTTTCGATGACAAGTTGAAAGATGCTCCATAATGATAAGAAGCCAAATTACGTTTCGGTGGAAATAAAAAAGTTGCTTAACAATTAAGTACACACAAAGATTCTTTTGATGAAAACATAAAATATACTCCATGATGATAAGAAGACAAACTACGTCTCTGTGAAAAAACAAAATTACTTAATGATTAAGTGAACGAAAAGTTTGTTTCGATGATATGTCAAAAATTGCTCTACGATTATATGAAGGCAAATTAGAAGACATAGGGTTTAGGGTATAGCGTATAGGGTTTGGTTTTTAGGGTTTAGGGTTTCGCAAGGAAAAAAATTTATGAAAAAATATCGGAAGAACTTACAAAGAAGATGGAAGGTGATGATGGAAAATCATCCACAGTCTTCCACGCTGAGTATGATCCATTTACTAGTGATGATCCTTTTAGTTTCAAATTGTTTGTATCATAATTATTGCTCAAACAAAAAATATATAAAGCGGGAGACACTAAAGTTTAAACGATGTTTTATCATTACGAGAAGCAAACTAGCTTTTGGCGAAAAAAAATAGTTACTTAATAATTAAGTAAGGACAAAGCTTAGTCGATGACAAGTTAAAAGATGCTCCATGATGATAAGAAGTCCAATTACATTTCGGTGAAAGAAGAAAAGTTGCTTAATGATTAAGTAAACACGAAATTTCTTTCGATGACAAGTTGAAAGATGCTGCATAATGATAAGAAGCCAAATTACGTTTCGGTGGAAATAAAAAGTTGCTTAACAATTAAGTAAACGCATATATTCTTTTGATGAAAACCTAAAAGATGCTCCCGCGATGATAAGAAGACAAACTACGTTTCCGTGAAAAAACAAAAGTTACTTAATGATTAAGTAAACGAAAAGTTTGTTTCGGTGATAAGTCAAAAATTGCTCTATGATTATATGAAGCCAAATTAGAAGACTTAGGGCTTTAGGGTATAGGGTTTTAGGGTACGTTTAGGGTTTAGGGTTTCGCAAGGAAAAACATTTATGAAAAAATATTTGAAGAACTTATGAAGAAGATGGAAGATGACGATGGAGAATCATCCACAGTCTTCCGACGCTGAGTATGATCCATTTACAACTGATGATCGTTTTAGTATCAACTGATTTGTATCATGATTATTGCCCAAATAGAAAATATTGAAAGCGGGAGACACTAAAGTTTAAACGATGTTTTATCATTACGAGAAGCAAACTAGCTTTTGGCGAAAAAAAATAGTTACTTAATAATTAAGTAAAGACAAAGCTTAGTCGATGACAAGTAAAAGATGCTCCATGATGATAAGAAGTCCAATTACGTTTTTCGGTGAAGGAAGAAAAGTTGCTTAATGATTAAGTAAACACGAAATTTCTTTCGATGACAAGTTGAAAGATGCTCCATAATGATAAGAAGCCAAATTACGTTTCGGTGGAAATAAAAAAGTTGCTTAACAATTAAGTAAACACAAAGATTCTTTTGATGAAAACCTAAAAGATGCTCCTTGATGATAAGAAGACAAACTACGTTTCCGTGAAAAAACAAGAGTTACTTAAGGATTAAGTAAACGAAAAAATTGTTTCGATGATATGCCAAGAATTGCTCTATGATTATATGAAGCCAAATTAGAAGACTTAGGCTTTAGGGTATAGGGTTTTTAGGGTATAACGTATAGGGTGTAAGTTTTCGCAAGGAAAAACATTTATGAAAAAATATTTGAAGAACTTATGAAGAAGATGGAAGATGACGATGGAGAATCATCCACAGTCTTCCACGCTGAGTATGATCCATTTATAGTGATGATCCTTTTAGTTTAAAATTATTTGTATCATAATTATTGCTCAAACAAAAAATATTTAAAGCGGGAGACACAAAAGTTTAAACGATGTTTTATCATTACGAGAAGCAAACTAGCTTTTGGCGGAAGAAAACAGTTACTTAATAATTAAGTAAAGACAAAACTTAGTCGATGACAAGTAAAAACATGCTCCATGATGATAAGAAGTCCAATTACGTTTCGGTGAAAGAAGAAAAGTTGCTTAATGATTAAGTAAACACGAAATTTCTTTCGATGACAAGTTGAAAGATGCTGCATAATGATAAGAAGCCAAATTACGTTTCGGGTGGAAATAAAAAAATTACTTAACAATTAAGTAAACACATAGATTCTTTTGATGAAAACCTAAAAGATGCCCCGTGATGATAAGAAGACAAACTACGTTTCCGTGAAAAAACAAAAGTTACTTAATGTTTAAGTAAACGAAAAGTTTGTTTCGGTGATAAGTCAAAAATTGCTCTATGATTATATGAAGCCAAATTAGAAGACTTAGGCTTTAGGGTATAGCGTATAGGGTTTAGGGTGTTTCGCAAGGAAAAAAATTTATGAAAAAATATTGGAAGAACTTATGAAGAAGATGGAAGATGACGATGGAAAATCATCCATAGTCTTCCACGCTGAGTATGATCCATTTACTAGTGATGATCCTTTTAGTTTCAAATTATTTGTATCATAATTATTGCTCAAACAGAAAATATTTAAAGCGGGAGACACTAAAGTTTAAACGATTTTTTATCATTACCAGAAGCAAACTAACTATTGGCGGAAAAAAATAGTTACTTAATAATTAAGTAAAGACAAAGCTTAGTCGATGACAAGTTAAAAGATGCTACATGATGATAAGAAGCCCAATTACGTTTCGGTGAAAAGAAAAGTTGCTTAATGATTAAGTAAACACGAAATTTCTTTCGATGACAAGTTGAAAAGATGCTCCATAATGATAAGAAGCCAAATTACGTTTCGGTGGAAATAAAAGAAGTTGCTTAACAATTAAGTAAACACAAAGTTTCTTTTGATGAAAACCTAAAAGGATGCTCCATGATGATAAGAAGCCAAACTACGTATCGGTGAAAAACAAAAGTTACTTAACGATTAAGTAAACGAAAAGTTTGTTTCGGTGATAAGTCAAAAATTGCTCTATGATTATATGAAGCCAAATTAGAAGACTTAGGGTTGAGGGTATAAGGTCTAGTGTTTAGGTTTAGGGTTTCACAAGGAAAAAATTTATGAAAAAATATTTGAAGAACTTATGAAGAAGATGGAAGATGACGATGGAGAATCATCCACAGTCTCCGACGCTGAGTATGATCCATTTACTAGTGATGATCCTTTTAGTTTCAAATTATTTGTATCATAATTATTGCTGAAATAGAAATATATAAAGCGGGAGACACTAAAGTTTAAACGATGTTTTATCGTTACGAGAAGCAAACTAGCTTTTGGCGAAAAAAAATAGTTACTTAATAATTAAGTAAAGACAAAGCTTAGTCGGTGACAAGTAAAAAGATGCTCCATGATGATAAGAAGTCCAATTACATTTCGGTGAAGGAAGAGAAGTTGCTTAATGATTAAATAAACACGAAATTTCTTTCGATGACAAGTTGAAAGATGCTCCATAATGATAAGAAGCCAAATTACGTTTCGGTGGAAATAAAAAAGTTTGCTTAACAATTAAGTAAACACAAAGATTCTTTTGATGAAAACCTAAAAGATGCTCCTTGATGATAAGAAGACAAACTACGTTTCCGTGAAAAAACAAGAGTTACTTAAGGATTAAGTAAACGAAAAATTTGTTTCGATGATATGCCAAGAATTGCTCTATGATTATATGAAGCCAAATTAGAAGACTTAGGCTTTAGGGTATAGGGTTTTTAGGGTATAACGTATAGGGTGTAAGTTTTCGCAAGGAAAAACATTTATGAAAAAATATTTGAAGAACTTATGAAGAAGATGGAAGATGACGATGGAGAATCATCCACAGTCTTCCACGCTGAGTATGATCCATTTATAGTGATGATCCTTTTAGTTTAAAATTATTTGTATCATAATTATTGCTCAAACAAAAAATATTTAAAGCGGGAGACACTAAAGTTTAAACGATGTTTTATCATTACGAGAAGCAAACTAGCTTTTGGCGGAAAAAAAATAGTTACTTAATAATTAAGTAAAGACAAAGCTTAGTCGATGACAAGTAAAAAGATGCTCCATGATGATAAGAAGTCCAATTACGTTTCGGTGAAAAAAAAAGTTGCTTAATGATTAAGTAAACACGAAATTTCTTTCGATGACAAGTTGAAAGATGCTGCATAATGATAAGAAGCCAAATTACGTTTCGGTGGAAATAAAAAAGTTGCTTAACAATTAAGTAAACACAAAGATTCTTTTGATGAAAACCTAAAAGATGCTCCTGATGATAAGAAGCCAAATTACGTTTCGTGAAAAAAAAAGTTCTTAATGTTTAAGTAAACGAAAAGTTTGTTTCGGTGATAAGTCAAAAATTGCTCTATGATTATATGAAGCCAAATTAGAAGACTTAGGGTTAGGGTATAAGGTCTAGTGTTTAGGGTTTAGGGTTTTACAAGGAAAAAATTTATGAAAAAATATTTGAAGAACTTATGAAGAAGATGGAAGATGACGATGGAGAATCATCCACAGTCTCCGACGCTGAGTATGATCCATTTACTAGTGATGATCCTTTTAGTTTCAAATTATTTGTATCATAATTATTGCTGAAACAGAAATATATAAAGCGGGAGACACTAAAGTTTAAACGATGTTTTATCATTACGAGAAGCAAACTAACTTTTGGCGGAAAAAAAATAGTTACTTAATAATTAAGTAAAGACAAAGCTTAGTCGGTGACAAGTTAAAAGATGCTCCATGATGATAAGAAGTCCAATTACATTTCGGTGAAGGAAGAGAAGTTGCTTAATGATTAAGTAAACACGAAATTTCTTTCGATGACAAGTTGAAAAGATGCTCCATAATGATAAGAAGCCAAATTACGTTTCGGTGGAAATAAAAAAGTTGCTTAACAATTAAGTAAACACAAAGTATTCTTTTGATGAAAACCTAAAAGATGCTCCTCGATGATAAGAAGACAAACTACGTTTCCGTGAAAAAAGCAAGAGTTACTTAAGGATTAAGTAAACGAAAAATTGTTTCGATGATATGCCAAGAATTGCTCTATGATTATATGAAGCCAAATTAGAAGACTTAGGCTTTAGGGTATAGGGTTTTTAGGGTATAACGTATAGGGTGTAGTTTCGCAAGGAAAAACATTTATGAAAAAATATTTGAAGAACTTATGAAGAAGATGGAAGATGACGATGGAGAATCATCCACAGTCTTCCACGCTGAGTATGATCCATTTACTAGTGATGATCCTTTTAGTTTAAAATTATTTGTATCATAATTATTGCTCAAACAAAAAATATTTAAAGCGGGAGACACTAAAGTTTAAACGATGTTTTATCATTACGAGAAGCAAACTAGCTTTTGGCGGAAAAAAAATAGTTACTTAATAATTAAGTAAAGACAAAACTT
>BNST01002915.1:0-45000 GCA_019650275.1 Xylocarpus granatum
CGTTCAGGACTTACAGGAAAAAGGGAAACAGCGAACACAGTGACTTTATTGCTTATGCAAAAGACAAAAATGGGGTAGACAGCGACTTAACAGGTTATGGGGAGGCAGGCAATGGCGCCAACAATACATTCAAGACCTATGGGACAGGGAACAATAAAATGCCTGACATCAGAGATAAAATGCCTCAGATAACGGTTGTTCTGCCCGTTCTGTTGCTTTCAGAAAAGAGTTGCCATTGTTTTACAAGCTCCGAGTAATTATTACCAACTGAAAGAAATATATTGCCAGTTGCAAGGAATCCTTTGACGCGTGTTCCATCGGTACCGTCGAGTGTTTTGTTAGTATTTGCCACTCGTGCGTATTTCTCATTAGGTGTGCAAGTGTAGGCTTTGCCGAACCTCAGTCTACTTTGGAAAAATTTATTGAAAACTAGAACGATGTCTCTCACCAGATCCAACCTGAGAACGTATACACTTAAGGGTCAAAGCAAAACATCGCTCTGATACGTAACAAGTCCGAGGCCATCAACGAGCGGCAAAGTGACCAATTCGGTGTCTTCTCACCAGAGCTGTTTGCTAATTTGCTTTACAACTGCCACTCCGCTCCAAAAGTCCGGGTGCATGAAGCGGATATCCTGGATCCGAAAACCAAGGCCAAGATCAACCAAGGTGCTGCCATCTGTCATTTGGATACCTCTACTCGAGCATGGCGCATTCTTGGCGCCTCGGGTCCGAGGCGGATCCAAGGTTGTCATTGGATCTTCGAGAATGATTTGACCTGGACCATTGCTGATTAGCCATCTGCGTCATGTTAAGCCATGCGGTTTTCCCTCTGGTTAAATAAATAACGGGTATGATCAATCTCGCCGGTTACGTCAACTTCAGATGTATTCATTTTGATTTAATTTACAATTTTATTGTTATATATGCATGGCACTTTGTGTTCTTCTTTGAGCCCATGGGCATTCTCCGCCCCATCTTCTTCGTATGCTTCCTCTCATTTTATCTGTGTGAGCAATGCTTGTGCTTTCATGGCTGTTTGATTTAGCAGGTGCCGGTGATTTGAACGTCAAACAAAACCCATTCACACCAGAAGCATACCTAATTCGACACCGGGAGAAAACCATCAGCAACTATTTGCCGAAATCTAGCTTTCTTCCCGAAACCTCGGCATGAGGGTGTGCAAAATGAGAGATTCCTTATCATTTTATCATTCGGATTTTCTTATTGTTATTTTTGTTATGTCTTTTTAATATTAAATTCTATAATAGTAGTAACTTAAAGAGATATTATTCCATGCCAGTGTAATTCAAAAATGGAGCAGGGAATCTGTGTCCTGTCACCGGAGCTTGTGTTCCTTATTTGCTTGCTGCATTACTGGGTTAGCGAAGCTGACATGCTGGATCCCCTAACAAAGGACAAGAAGGTTTTGCCATCTTTCATCTGGATACTTGTGGTTGGAGTGCAACGTATGAAGCAGCACTGTCGTCTTTGGTTTCGTGTCCGTTGCGGATCGAAGTTTGTCAATGGAACTTGGGGAATGAAATCCTTGCTACGTAGTTGCTATCTGTCATTTGGATACGTCTGCTCGGAGCCAAGACTACGGGAGATTGGAGAAGTGAGCTATCGGTTAAAAGACCATTTCAATAGTTTGAAACAAAAAAAGAAAAGATTTTCGAAACTTATTTGCCGCCGGTTGCAGAAAGTGCGTTCAAGTATGCTATATATGTCGGCCAAAAAGATTACCATCAATCTAGCATAGGGGCATATGGATTTTTTTTTTTATTTTTAATGCGTTTTTTAATGAAAGGTGGAAAGTCATAATAGGGGAAAGAATATGTTCCATGGAATTAAGGGGGACCCCCGTTATGATGACATTAGGGGAGGACAAAAGTATTGTAGGAAACCCAAATTAATTGAAAATAGTTGGACGCAATGTTGTTTTGTTTGTTTCATTGTTCATACCTCTTCCGCTCACCATAACTGCCTTCTGCTCATTCGCCTTTTTAATTCATAAACCAAAATGACCTAAATTACAAGTGCACCGGTCTGTTGCACTAATCAATTAAAATCCTTTTTGAGTAGTTAGTTATTCTTATTTATTAGTTTATTTTCAATTGAACATCCTGTAATAACAAAGTTATGTGGGAACTCAAATAAAAATTTTTGAGGTGTAATGGCCGGGATTGAAATTTTTCCGGGAGCATTGTATTAAAGAATTCCTCCGGGCGGCGGGCCCTGGGATTATTTATTATTTTTGATATTTATTTAATTTTTAAGTAAGCATTTTACATTAATATTGTGTGTATCTAGGGAATTTTTATGGTGTTGCGATGTTGTTGTTTTTTATGATTTGTGTTTAGTCGGGATTGATTTTAAGACTAAATTTTAAATTTGAGACAAGATGTGGTAGTGTGATCCTTTTTTATGGTTTTTGATTTAAAATGTTATTAGTTCTAATGATTAAGATGTCATTATCATTTGGTTCCCTGACACCCGCCCGCCATACACTACCCGACCCCAACCCACAATCACAGCATGCTATAACCTCCCGTACATGTTACAAACAGTGTGGAAGTCCAAAAAGGATGAGAGTGAGAGTGTCTGTGATTCTAACCCAAACGATAAACACCCAACACGTACAAGCACAACACGTTCGGCTGCTGGCTATAAATACTTTATTAAAAACGCAGACTCTAGTCCTCAATCTCATTTTCTCAAAGGGCATCCTGACAAAAACCCAATCGTGTCTGACACGTCGAAACACCGTAAAATTGCCTGTCAATCTAATCAATTAATAGAATAGGAAAAACGGACAAAAACGTGCCTCTTCGCCAGCCACTGCTGTCACATTGTTTCCTTCGCGGATTTGTGAAAGAGATCAGTAGACCATTGACTTTTCAGCAATAAAGTTCTCTACTGTTCTACTATTCGGACGATGGTCCATGTGGCACATGTTCGGACTTTCGATACTTCTTCGTTCTTCTTCTGTATAATAATAATATTTTGTTATTCTCTATTCATGTATTATTAATTGTTACATTAAAATATTAAGTGCTATACTGTACTTTGCCACGCAGCACAGAAATCGCTTGCGCGTTAATCAACTGCGCTATCGAAAACCCAATCCCTGCCGTTTTAAGCCACACAAGTGACTGGCCTACATACGAAGAATAAAGCCTACCACATCATCTCGCTTAGTACATCACTCTCACTCTCACATCGCTCTCACTCTGTCGATGAAGATATAATATTATTGTAGACGTGCGATAACCGAGATCCTCATCTCGCATGTCTGCTCTCTTTCTCCTATCCCTCTGCTTTCTCTCCTCTCTCAATGTAAGTTTACTCCGTACAATCTGGTTTCTCAGATGTTGTGTAGTGAATGAGATTGTACTGTAGGTATTACACTTCAGTGACCCTGTTACCAACATGATCTGTGTGAATGTGTGTTTTGATTATTTATCAAGGTAGGGGCACATGTCGGTCTGTTTCTTCCGGCGCCAGCCGACTATAATTCCAGAAAAAGCCAATCCTTCACCCCAAGCGTCGAGCTGATTCGCTAACTGGGACAGAGATCCAGTTCCATTACACGAAATCTGCCTTTCTTCTCTCCAAGGCTTCCCCACTAAACGCCGTCGACTCCGCCAGTTTCGCCACTTGCCTCTCAAAATACCCTTTCTGCAGTCTTCCCGTCCTTTTGCTCCTCTGCCAAGCTCTTCTGTTTCCCCGACTTATCTAATAATGGTCTTGAAAAACATGATACCGACTCCAACTTTGCAACGTATCTTGACAAGAACTTTACCAATTACGGCACTGGTCGGCTTGGTGGAGCAGACTCGTTCAAGAACTACTCAGACGGCGACAATCTCCCAGTCGACTCCTTCCGTCGATACAGCCATCACAATACAATAAAAAAAAAAGACAACATCTAAAACATATATAAATTTTCTTATTATTTCTTGCACTACCCACTACACCAAACGCCCCTCACTTCTGCCCCTAACCCCAGCTCCTTTCACCTACCAAAAAAAAATACACACCCATTCCTTCACAGATGAGCTCACACTTTACCCTTCCAGACTCCTAGCAACAATTACGACAACCCACACATCAAACCCAACATAACGTATCAACAAACCCCCGCATCACCCCAACGCGAACCAGACCCCCTTTTTATTTCACAATTTGCAACACGAGCTAACACTTTTCACCATTCACAAATGACTCAGCTGGTCACAAGGATCAGTTTTCCAATTATGCCCCTGACACCAACGTTGTGGACCAGAGCTTCAATACCTATGGCACCGGCGCAACCGGTGGCTCCGGTAGTTTTAAGAACTACAATGGAAAAGTCAACATCCCTAATCTCCGATTCACGAGTTACGCGTCGGACGGAAACGGCCAGGCCCACTCTTTCTCTAGCTACACCGACGAAACTAACTCGGGCAGTCAGGGGTTCGCCAGTTATGGGAGGAACGCAAACGGAGCCCCAAATGAATTTTCCGGTTACGGAAAAGGATCAAATATATTGGGGTCCGGTTTTTCGGGATACGGCGAGCAAGCCAATGCAGCTAATGATACTTTCACTTCTTACGGCGATGGTTGTGTGGCCTGTATGGGAATGCTCATTGCGAACACATAAGTGCTAATATTACTGGAGTTGTAGAGGTGATATAAGGTGGAGCTAGAGCTCGCCATGAAAGTCTCTCAGTTACAGAGACCAATCCAATGTTGGTGACGATTCTTTTCAATCTTATGGGAAGAATTCGAATTCTGCCAAGGTCAATTTCGCAAATTATGGAAATTCATTCAACGAAGGTACGGACACGTTTAAAGGATACGGTCAAGGTGCGAAGGGGCACGCCATAGGTTTCAAGATCTATGGAGTCAACAACACTTTCAAAGATTATGCCAAAGACGGTGTCACTTTTGCCAAGTACAACAATGTCACCTCTGCAGCTGCTACTGGTAAAAAGCAGCATATCAGTGGCAGTTTGGTTAGAGATAGATGTGGGTGGAGCCGGGCAAATTCTTCAGAGAGTCCATGCTGAAGAAGGGAACCGTAATGCCAATGCCTGACATTTCGCCTCTTAGTACCTCCTTTCTACTTACGTTTATATATGAAAGCCTCTCCAAACATAGGCGCACATAACCTAAAGTCCCTGATACGTAAAAAAAACACAATCAACACTTCTCTTCTTTCCTTCACGGCAGTTCACCACGAATATAACACAATTTCATCTCAACAACTCACAATCCAGACTATTCTCTCTTTCTCCTTCAAATTCCAACCCATGAAAAATTACACGTTGTTCTAAACAGCCCCCTCTTATCCTCCAAAAATCGCCATATATTTCCTTATTATACTGTAATTCCTCAGTATCATAAGGCCTCACTAAGTACATCACTACATTTAACTATAAGGCATAAGTCCCAAAATATATACAGGTATCTCCTAAAAATCCTTGAATGATCAAACCAACGCCAGTTTACTAATCTCAAACTCCTTACGCCTAGTGATATTTTCTGCTCCTGGGTCTAACAACCGGGCTGTCTGTCTGTTACGTACGTACAAAGTAAAAAAAAAATAAAAAGGAATTCTTTGTCATTAAGGGGAAGCAAATGGATCTCCTTTGTTAATGGGGATTAATCTTTCTTGGATGGGCCGTAAGCAATATCAATATTTCAATAAGATTGAGAGTCACATCAAGAGGTGGCTATTTACTTTCAAAATCCTGGCCAAAAACATAAGAGGGAAAAAAAATATAATAGGATCACTCATTGTGGACTATGTTTTCCGAACCACACTCGTAGATAAGAGTGTGGTATAATCTTTTTAAATTGTTCAAAAGAGGAATGAATGATAGATTGGAATGAAGATTTGGTACTTGATGAAGAATATAACCATTACTATTTGTGTCCTGTAGAATTGCAATTCAGTCGGTTATAACGCCGCCCTAACAAATTCAAGGCATGATTCTTGCAACTTGAAACTTGATAAATTGTGACTGTGTAGGAGTCTTGATACCTGCAGAAAGCGGATCTGTTCTTCTAATAAAGATGCTAAAAAAAGTGGTGGGCCGAGTTGACTATGCGTTGGAGCCTAGGATGATCATGGTATCACTTACTGTAAGAAAAAAACTGGTGGAAATGCCTTGGGATCCAATGTGACGCAGACCAAGGGCTAACCATCTAATATGCTAATAGTATCAAGTCCAAACGAGTAAAGTACAACCTAAAATATTGGAATTGCAGTGACAAGAACTACGTAACGTAAGCATAACAATCTTATAACATACATCAAGCGTGAGAGCAAGAACACAGATTTGTTAGGTGTGATCAATGCGTTAACACGAAAACTAAACCGAAGTAAGCACATTAGGAAAAAACATCTCTCGAAACAGTAACTAAACGGGGGCAACTCACAATACAATTGAGTGCCTTGGGTCACAAGAGAAACCGATTTGTTTTGGATTCACAAACAAAAAAAAGTCACAGGAACCTGACCGGTCACAACTTCTTGGTAGACCACCATTCACACAACCAATGCCACGCAGACACATATCGCTACCAACACGCTAGGGGGCGTAGGGGGGGGGTCTAAAAACCTTTCCTACACAACTCATTCTGCGTCACGGTACTGAATTTTGATTTCTACTGAGATTCTATTGTAATATTCATACTTCGTCAAAAAGAAAGATGGATTTATTTCCATCCCCCTAGTACAAGAATCTCTCCGGAATATGGGATGTGCAACACTACACATGCGTCATATAAGCCGGATATAGTCTTGAGTGATAGAGCCAGAGGACCAAAAAAACTCTTAAACCTATCACATCTTGCCTTGGCTGAAGAAAAAAACTCTTAACTTAGCCGGCTCCCAGACACCCAATTAAACCTAACATGAAAGCTCTTAAGCAAGACAGACAACTCTTAACCTATGTCATTTAAAAAAGCCCCAGTAGAATTACTGCTTATGATACAAGACGCAAACTCTTTTAAAAATAAATATGAACTAACCATAGAAAAATATAGGAACAAAAGACTATGGGAAAGCAAGAATGCGTACAACCTGATATCTTATGATTCAAAGTGTAATGAAGACCCTATGGGGAACAAAAATAAAGTCTCGGGAGACGAGCGATGGGGCAGTACATAAATCATCACCCCCCAATGAGCCTCAAAGAGAAAGCAATGATAAAGAACAGACAAAATACAATGGGGACTTTATTTGTCGCACAAATTAGTATATAACACAGGGACCAGTGACCTTTTATCTGCGCCTAATTTTAACCCATTAAAAAAAAGGAATAATACATTAAAGATTTTAGAAGCATTCCTTTAATTCACACTTAAGGACTAAGATAAGATTTTCCCATAAGAACGTACAACAAATGGTTAAATCCCTAAGACCACTAAATACATTTAAAATGCAAAATAGAACCTCGATAGCGACCCAATCAGATTTCCTAAAGACACCTTAACTTTGAAATGTAGTTCCTTGGTCTTTCTTGAATTTCTACTTAGACTAGACCTTTCTGTCCTAATCTTATCTCCTCTCCTACAGTTGCTGACCTTCAACTTGCTGTTTCCTTCTAGGATTAGGACTTTCATATGGTGTGTCCTTCCATTCCAAGATTTCTCTTTGACATGATGATCTTGTTTGAAGCCAAACTTGCCATGACGTCCTGCTGCCGCTGGAGTTCTTCATGACATTCATGTCCTTCTCCTGCTCGGATTGCATCATGCGTATCTTGCCAATGCTGGAGTTCTTCTTCGCTTGGATTTCTGCAGTCTGTTAGGACAGAGTCAGAACCTAGCCGTGCTTCACTGCATGCCGCGTGCATGCTTGTTGCACTCACTTTCTTGCCTGTTGCTGTCTCTCTTGCTGCTTGGCGCCTCATGCGCATACGCTCACGCTCCCTTTGCCTCATAAGGTCCTCAACAGTTGGGCAGTGCGCGGGACAAACTTCTAAAAGCAATTGGAACATCTCCATGGGCACGACAGCAGTGTTGGGCTCGTTAGGCAGTGCAAGGGACAAACTTCCAGGAGAGGCCATAACATCCTCTCAGGCGCGGCAGATGAGTCGGGTATGTTCAGCAGTGTATGGGAGGAACTTTCGGGAGTGACCAGAACTTCCCCTCGGGGGCGACAGAGGCTTCAAGTGCGTTAGGTAGTGCACAAGACAAACTTCTGGGAGGGACCAGAACATCCCCTGCAGGAGCGGCAGAGGCGTAGGGCACATTGGCAGTGCGTGGGAGGAACTTCCAGGAGTGACTGGTACATCCCCGTGGGTGTGACAGCAGTAGTGGGTGTGTTCAACAGTGCATGGGACGAACATTAGGGAGTGACTGGAACATCCCCATGGGTACCAGAGAGGCTTCGGGCTCATTGGGCAGTCTGTGGGATGAACTCCCGGGAGCGACTGAAACATCCTCTTGGGGTGGCAGAGGCATCAGACGCATTCAGCAATGCACAGGACAAACTTCCAGGAGCAGCCGGAACATCTCCATGGGTGTGGCAGAGTCATGGGGCGCATTAGGCAGTGCGCGGGATGAACTTCCAGGACCAACCAAAACATCCCCGCAGGCACAGCGGCATTAGACATGTTCGGCAGTGCACTGGAAAAACTTCCTGGATTGACCTGAACATCCCCCGCAGGCACGGAAGAGGCATTGGGCTCATTGGGCAGTGTGGGGGATGAACTTGCTGGAGCGACTGAAGCATCCCCACAGGAGCAGCGGAGGCATCCGGTGCATTCGACAGTGGGTCATGCAAACTTTGGGGAGCGACCGGAATATTACTGGGGGGCGCGGCAGAGGCGTCGAGCATGTTCGACAGTATGCGGGATGAACTTCTAGGGAGTGGTTGAAACATCACCGCAAGCACGGAAGAAGCATCGGGTGGGTTTGGCAGTGCTTGGGATGAACTTTATGGAGCCACTAGAACAACCCCGCGGGCACGGCAGAGGCATCGGATATGTTCAGCCATGCACAAGAAGAACTTCCAGGAGTGACCGAAAAATGCCAGCAGGCCTAGCAGAGGCATCAAACAAGTTTGGCAGTGCTTTGGACGAACTTTTGAGAGCGACCAGAACATCCCTCCAAGTGCGGCAAAGGCATCGGGTGCGTTTGCCCATGCACAGGGAGAAACTTCCAGAAGTGACTGGAAAATGCCAGTGGGCTTCGCAGAGGCGTCGGACAAGTTCGGTAGTGCTTAGGATGAACTTCCAAGATCAACCAGAACATCCCAATAGGAGCAACAACAGCATCGGGTGCATTCAGTGCACAAGAAGGACTTCCAGGAGAGACCAAAACATCCCTATGGATGTGGCCGTGGCATCAAACACGTTCAGTAATGCGTGGGACGAACTTCTGAGAGTAAGTGGAACACCCCCACAGGAATGGCAGAGGTTTCGAGCGCATTGTGCATTGCACAGGACAAATTTTGGGAAGCAACTGGAACATCACCAAGGTGTTCAAAATGAAGGGATTGAGGGTGAAGATAAAAGGCCCAAATAACTCTTTGATTGGCCTATGTACACCCATATCAAGCCCAAAGTCCATATCAAGCTAACCGCTAAAGGACGAAATAACGGCTAGTAAGCTAATCACTAATGGACGAAATAACGGCTAGTTCTTGAAATTGAAAGCTATGTTGTTATGTGTTGTACCTAGCTGTTAGAAAAGTAAAATCAACTTGTACCTAGCCGTTAGGATGTTGTATATATATACCCAAGATGTGTAAAGTGAAAAACAAGCTTCTTTATTCTTTCATCAATACTTTCTTTCACACTTCTTTGTTTCTTCAATATTTTTCACATGGTATCAGAGCAGGTTTCATCTCTAATCTAGCTTTTTACCTTTTGTTGCTTTGTTGGTTCTTGGTGTATCAAGACATTCCCCTTCATAGCCAAATTAAAGAATGGAAAGGGAGGGCTCGTCATACAACACCAAGAGCAGAAGTTCCTTCAAGGGAGTTGATAATGATGGTAACACCACCTTAAAACTTACCACATTTCCCTTGAATGGAAAAAATTACTCAATTTGGATCAATTCCGCTGAAAGAGCATTATGTGGAAAACGAGCATTGGGTTTCGTGAATGGAAGAATCACAAAGCCCACAGACACATCAAGTGAAGAATATGAAGATTGGTGTTATAATGACAACTTGGTGTACACATGGATTTTAAATTCCATGGAACCATCCTTGGTAGGTGCATTCTCAAAGGCTGAAAATTCTAAAGCACTTTGGGAGTCTATCAAGAGACAATTTGGTCATCAAGGAAACTTGATGAGAATATACGAGTTGAAGCAGTTCATCAACAATATCAGCCTTAGTGGAGGTGATCCAATAGAATATAACACCAAAATTAAGGAGGCATGGGATGAACTTCAATCATTAAGGCCGAATACTACCAACATTGAAGAGGTGGAAAAAAGGGCCAATGAAGATCTTGTGATTTCGTATTTGATGGGTTTGGGTTCGGACTACGAAGATCTTCGGAATCACATTCTTAGAATTGAACCTTTGCCTTATTATGACGATGTTGCAAACAAGGTTAATAAAGAGTACTTGCAAAGAAAGATTTTGAATGGGAATTCAAGCAAGGCTGAGAGAGGTAGTTTGGTGGACAGCAAGGAAGAAGGCAGGATGGTCCAAGGAGCAAAAGTTAAGGCTAAGTGTGATAAATGTGGACGGATGCACAACCTTAAAGACAAATGCTGGAAGTGTGGGCACTGCAAGATGCTTGGTCATACTAAAGAAAAAATGTTGGGTTCTTAATCCACATTTGAGGCCAGTTAACTTCAAGGAAAAGGCGCCACCACAAGGTGCTCAAAATGCAATCGAAAAAGGGAACTCAAAACTCCTTGAGGATTTGGCCAAACTACTTCGGAACCATCTTCCAAGCTCCTCTCAAGGTATGATTTCCAACTCACATTTTAAGTTTGACCCTTGGGTTATTGATTCAGGTGCTACTAATCATATGTTTAGAAATAAAAACATGGAATCTAGAATAGAAACCCTAGGAAACATTAGAAATGTGACAATAGCCAATGGTAGTGAAATACCCATTAAGGGATTAGGAGATATTAAAGTTTTATCCAAGAGAACAAGTGGCCTTTATATGCCAAATTTTTCATCAAATTTGCTGTCCGTTAGTAGAATAACAAAAGACTTAAATTGTCGTGTTACCTTTGAACCCAATAAGGTGATATTTCAGGACATGTCAACCGGGAAGAAGATTGGTGAGGGAACCTTACATGACGGCCTATATTTTTTGGATAGTACCAATCAAGCCCTTAGAGTTGAGGAAGACAGTGGACTTCAGAAACTTTGGCATGCAAGACTAGGCCATCCTCCTAGTAACATTCTGTGTAAAATGATTCCGAAAATGAAGTTTAGTGATTTTAAACAATGTAGGGCCTGTAATCTTGGAAAACAGACTAAACTTCCTTTTGTACATTCGGAAACTTGTTATAATGAAATATTTGATCTTGTTCACTCTGATCTATGGACTTCTCCTTTAGAATCTCACAATGGCTTTAGATATTTTGTCACATTCATTGATCACAAGTCGAGATACACTTGGATATACTTGATTAAAAACAAATCAGAGACCTTATCATGTTTTAAAGAGTATGTTTCCTTAATTGAAAATCAACTTGGTAAAAAGGATTAAGATTCTTAGGAGAGACAATGGGGGAGAATATACTAGTCACGCCTTTGAGAATTACTTGAGCACTTTAGGGATAGTTCATCAAACGACTTGCCCCTACACACCTGAACAAAATGGTGTGGCCGAGCGGAAAAATCGGCACATTTTAGACGTAGGAAGGTCACTAATGTTTCATCACAATGTCCCTAAAAGATATTGGAATGAAGCCATTCTCACTGCCATACATTTGATAAATCGTATGCCTTCGAAGTTGTTGAATGGAAAATCTCCTTTTGAATTGTTGCATAATAGGCAACCAAACTTATCTTATCTAAAGGTATTTGGCTGTACTTGTTATGTTCACATCCCTAATTATGCTAGAGATAAATTGAGTCATAGGAGTGTAAAGTGCATATTTTTAGGGTATTGCATTGATAAAAAGGGTTATAAATGTTTAGATCCTTCTACGAACGAGAAATTCTTGTCAAGAAATGTTACTTTTCTGGAAAGTGATCCTTACTTTGATAAAGTGAGAAATGAAGGAGAAATGAAAAGGGGATCCTCTTCCCCTATCTATTGTAGGTAATCGGTTGAGTTTGTTAAGGAATAACGATCAAATCAATAATGGAGTTAGTTTGAATGAAAGCGAAAAAGAGGATTTTATCTATGAAGATTCAACACAACAGAATGGTGATATTCATGAACCATTGGAATCAAATGAAGAACAAAACATAGTTAGCGAAAGTCAAAGTGAGGAAACACCTTGTGATGAGAACCCTAATGATCAATTAGTTTTAGAGCATGAAATCCCATTTAGTTCCTCACCGGTGGGTCAAAATGAGAGAGAGTCCGATTCTTCATCACATGATCAAAATTTTCCTCCTAGAAGATCTCAAAGAATTAGGAAGCCTCCATCCGAATGGCAGAAAAATAGGGTATTCTTTTATGGGAACAAAGTCACAGCACATCCTATACAAAATTATTATACCTTAGATAATGTTAAAGAGAGTTATAGAGTGTTTTTAAGCAAATTGGATAGTTTGAAAGAGCCATCTTGCTACAATGAGGCCAAGGACATTCCTATTTGGAGAAATGCCATGGATGAGGAGTTGGAAGCTTTAGTTAAGAATAAGACATGGGAAATTGTTACTCTTCCCCAAGGTAAGAAAACAGTTGGGTGTAAATGGGTGTACAAAACCAAGCTGAAGAGTGATGGTTCCATTGAGAAACATAAAGCTAGATTGGTTGCTAAAGGATTCACTCAAACCTATGGTTTAGATTACACGGAGACATTTGCCCCAGTAGCCAAAATGAACACCATTAGAGTTATTTTGTCCTTAGCCACTAATTATGAATGGGAAATGTATCAAATGGATGTTCAAATGCTTTTCTCCAGGGGGAATTAGAAGAAGAGGTTTACATGGATATCCCACAAGGATACAACATTAAAGTACCAAAACCGCATGTATGTAAGCTTAGAAAAGCCATCTATGGCTTAAAACAATCTCCTAGGGCCTGGTACTCTAAGTTGTTAGGTGCTTTAACTTCTCAACACTTTAAGGTTAGTAGTGCTGATCACTCTTTATTCATAAAACACTCCAATAATGGTATTACTGTTGTGATAATATATGTGGACGATATCATTATAACAGGGAGTGATACTTTGGGAATAAACAGCACTAAAAGTTATTTAAAGTCTACTTTTGATATTAAAGACCTTGGACACTTATGGTATTTTCTAGGTATAGAGATAGCCCATTCTAATAAAGGGCTATTTCTATCCCAAAGAAAATACACACTTGATCTTTTGAAAGAGACAGGTAAGCTTGGAGGGAAGATAGCATCAACTCCAATTGAAGTTTTTTTGGCTTGTACTTCACCAAACCTCAATGCCTTATGTCAAGAGCGAAGATCAATTGGCGGACATATTCACCAAACCTCCGAGTATTCAACAACTTCAAAAGTTTGTATCCAAGTTGAACTTGATCAATTTGTTCAAGCCCAACTTGAGGGGGAGTGTTGAAAATGAAGGGATTGAGGGTGAAGATAAAAGGCCCAAATAACTCTTTGATTGGCCTATGTACACCCATATCAAGCCCAAAGTCCATATCAAGCTAACCGCTAAAGGACGAAATAACGGCTAGTAAGCTAATCACTAATGGACGAAATAACGGCTAGTTCTTGAAATTGAAAGCTATGTTGTTATGTGTTGTACCTAACTGTTAGAAAAGTAAAATCAACTTGTACCTAGCCGTTAGGATGTTGTATATATATACCCAAGATGTGTAAAGTGAAAAACAAGCTTCTTTATTCTTTCATCAATACTTTCTTTCACACTTCTTTGTTTCTTCAATATTTTTCACAGAACTCTTCTTGGCATAGGCGTCCTGCTGCTGCTACCATTCTCCTTGGCATGGATGTCCTGCTGCTGTTGGAACTCTTCCTAGCATAAATGTCCTCCTTCTACTGCAGGAGTTCTTCTTGATGTGATCCTTCTTCTGTTGGAACTCCTGTTTGCGTGAATGTCCTTCATTGATTAGGATTAATTTAAATACTGGTCGGGCTTCACTGCTGGGTTGCATACTTGCTGTTCCATGCTTGTTGTGCACATTTTCTGGCCCATGCTCTCCTTTGCTGCCTCATTTTCTGCCTGTTGCATTTCTTGCATACTTAGGTTCTCAATAGTTCGGCCGTGTGTGGGAGGAACTTTGGGGAGCGACAAAAACAACTCTACGGGAATTGCAGCTGTGTCGGGCACATTCAGAAGTGCGCAAGTTGAATGTCTAAGAGCAATTAGAAGATCCCTGTGGGCACTAGCAGCTGCGGAAGCAGCATCGGACGCCTTCAGCAGTGCATGGGACAAACTTCTGGGAGTTATCAGAGCATCCCCGCGAGCACGGTAGAGGCATTGGGTGCATTTGGCAGTGCGCTGGACGAACTTCTGGGAATTACCGGAACATCCCCCTGGATGTGGCAGAAGCTTCCGGTGCATTAGGTAGTGGGTGGGATGAACTTCTGGGTGTGACCAAAAATCACCGTGGGCTCAGGAGAGGTATCGGACGCATTCGGCAGTGCTCACAACGAACTTCTTGGAGTGTCCGGAACATCCTTGCTGGCATGCGCATTCGGTAGTGCGTGCAATGGACTTCGGTGAGCGACCAGAACATCTCTGCAGGTGCAGCAGCAGCATCAGGCATACTTGGCAGTGTGTGGGACGAACTTCCAGGGTCGATCGGAACTTTCCCATAGGCACAGCAGAGGTGTCGGGCGCGATTAGCAGTGCACGGGATGAACTTTTGAGTGCTACTGGAACATCCCCCGAGCACGGCAGAGGCTTCCTGCTCATTGGGAACTGCACAGCACAAACTTTCGGGAGCAACCAAAACATTCCCACGGGTGTGGTAGCAGCATTTGGCATGTTCGGCAGTACGTGGGACGAAGTTTTGGGAGCGACTAGAACATCCCCCTGGGCACGGAAGCAGCATTGGACACGCTTGGCAGTGTGTGGGACAAACTTCCAGTAGCAACCAGAACATCGCTGCTGTTACAGCAGAGGCTTTGGGGCTGTTGGGCTGTGTGCAAGAAGAACTTATCAGAGCGACAGGAACATCCCCACGGGTGTGGCAGCAGCGTCGAACACATTTGGGTAGTGCACAGGGACGAACTTCTGGGAGCAATTGGAACATCCTGGTTGGTGCAGCAGAGGCTTTGGGCACATTTGGGCAGTGCACAAGAACTTCTGGGAGTGACTGGAACAACAGCGCAGGTGTGGCAGAGGTGTCGGGTGCGTTCGGCAGTGTGCAGGACAAATTTCCAGGATTGACTGGAACATCACTGCCGGCGCGGCAGCAGCATCAGGTGCATTGGGCAGTGCATGGGACAAACTTCTGGGAGCTTGTGGAACATCATCGCGGGCACAGTAGAGGCATCAAGCTCGTTGGGCAGTGCATGGGACAAACTTTTGGGAGCTTGTGGAACATCATCGCGGGCACAGTAGAGGCATCAGGCGCATTTGGCAGTGCACGGGATGAACTTTGAGGAGCGACCGGAACATACCCATGGGCACAGCAGCAGCTTCAGGTGTGTTTTGTAGTGTACGGAATGAACTTTTGGGAGTGACCGGAACATCCTTGTAGGCACAGCAAAGGTGTTGAGCACATTCGTGTTAAGAACCTAAGTATGCAGGAAAGGCAATGGGCAGAAAATGGGGAGCAAAGGAGAGCATGGGCTAGAAAATGTGCACAACAAGTATGGCAACAGCAAGTATGCAGCCCAGCAGTGAGGCCCTAGCCAGTATTTGACTTAATCCTAATCAATGAAGGACATTCACGCCAATAGGAGTTCCAGTAGAAGATGGATATTTGCATCAAGAAGAGCTCCAGCAGCAGTAAGACATTTATGTCAAGAAGAGTTCCAACAATAGCAAGACATTTAAGCCAAGAAGGACTCCAGCATCAGCAGGATAGGCATGGTACAATTCGAGCAGGATAAGGATGTGTACAGCATGAAGAACTCCAGCAGCAGCAGGATGTCAAGAAGGGTTTAGCTTCAAAAAGTTCTTCATGTCAAGGAGAAGTCTTGGGGCAGAAGGACATGCCATAAGAAGTCCTAATCTTAGAAGGAAAGAGCAAGATAAAGACCAGCACTGTAGGTGATAAGATAAGATAAGGATAAAGAAGTTTAGTCAAAATAGGATTAGTCAATCAAGAAGACCAAGAATCCTAGTAGAATTAGGAAACATTTGGATAAGGTCTATCTTGATAAGATTCTAGTTCTCTTATAAAGATAGAAAGAGGATACCTTGTTGACTTAGGAAAACTTGTCCTAAGTAGATAAGGAACTTAAGTACTAGTTAAATTAGGAAAAGGCTGTCCAATACTATAAATACATCCCATTATTTGTTAGCACAGATATATGCTCGAATCTTGTAAGTTTTCATTCATTAATCAAGAATTAAGCTTTAGCATTCTTGCTTATATTCTTTTTTATATTTTGGTTATCTTTTAAGAGTTGTTTTGAGATAACTTGGGCTTAAGACAAGGTAAAGAGTTGTCTTTCCTTGCTTAAGAGCTTAGGTTGAAATTAAGAGTTGTCTTCTTCAACCAAGGCAAGTTGTGATAAGTTTAAGAGTTGTCTTGCCTATCCAACATATCCTTTTATCATTAATCTATCCCAAAGGATAGCTTAGGGGATGTAATCAAAGAAAAGAACTCAAGAATCAAACGAGATAGCAAATTAGGAGAGGTTTAGAAGTCGTGCTAGCCCCTAAGGTGTAGATAAGTTGGGATAAGAAATCAGGACCCCAACAGTTCGGTAGTGCACGGGACGAACTTTCAGGAGCTATCAAAACATCCCCGCAGGCATGGCAGAGGCGTCAGGTGCATGGGACAACTTCTAGGAGTGAGTGGAAAATTACCGCGGCCTTGGGAGAGGCATCAGACGCATTTGGAAGTACTTGGGATGAACTTTCGGGAGCGACTGGAATATCCGCCTGGTCGCGGCAGAGGTTTCCAGCACTTTGGACAGTGCACGGAACGAACTTCTTGGAGTGACTGGAACATCTCTGTGTGCAGGGCAGAGGCTTTGAACGAGTCAGGCAATGCACAAGATGAACTTCTGGAAGCGGTCAAAACATCCCTGCGAGTGCAGCAGAGGTGTCGGGCGTGCTTGGCTGTGCAGAAAGCAAACTTCCGGGAGCAACCAGAACATCCCTATGAGTGCAGCACCAGCATTGGGCGCATTCAACAGTGCGCGGGACTAACTTCTGGGAGGGACTGAAACATCCCCACAGGTGCGGCAAAGGCTTCAGGCGCGTTGGGCAGTGCACGGGATGAACTTCTGAGAGCAACCGGAACGTCCTTGTGGGTACGGCAGAGGCATCGGGCACATTTGACAGTGTGCTGGATGAACTTTCAGGAGAGACCAGAATATCCCCGTGGGCGCATTGTGCAGTGCACGGGACAAACTTGTGGGAGCGACCAGAATATCCCCTTGGTTGCGGCACAGGCTTCCAGTGCGTTGGGTAGTGCATGAGATGAACTTCTGTGAGCGACTGAAAAATCCACCTGGTTGTGGCACAGGCTTCCGCTGCATTGGGTAGTGTGTAGGATGAACTTTTGGGAGCGACCGAAAAATCCCACGGGCTCTGCAAAAGCATCGGGCATGTTCGGCAGTGCTTGGACCAAACTTCCTGGAGCGACCAGAGCATCCCCGCAGGTGTGGCAGAGGCATTGGGTGCATTTGGCAGACGCAAGATGAACTTTTGGGGGTGACCAGAACATCTCCACGGGCGTGGCAGCAGCGTCGGACGCATTCGGCAGTGCATGGGATGAACTTCCAGGAGCGACCGGAACAACCCTGTGGGTGTGGCAGGAGAGTCAGGCACAATCGGTAGTGATGAGAAAGAACTTTCAGGAGTGACTGGAACATCCCCTCGGGTGGAGTAGCGGCATCAGACGCGTTCGGAAGTGTGCAGGACAAAGTTCTAGGAGCAACAGAAACATCCCCATGGCTGCGGTGGCAGTGTCGGCCGTATACAACCGTCTGCAGGACAAATTTTTTAGAGAGTCCGGATCATCATCGCGGGACGGCAGAGGCATCGGGCACATTTGGTAGTGCGTGGTAAAAACTTCCAAGAGTGACTAGATCATCTCCATAGGTGCAGCTGCAGTGTCAAACATGCTTAGCAGTGTGTGGGACAAACTTCCAGCAATGATTGGAACATCACCCCGGGTGCGGCACAGGCTTCTGGTGCATTAGGTAGTGCACGGGACGAACTTCCGAGAGGGACTGGAACATCCCTACGGGTGTGGCTGCAGTGTCCGGGGCATTTGGCAGTGTTTGTGATGAGCTGATGGGAGCAACTGAAAAATCCACCTGGGCTCGGCAGAGGTGTCGGATGCATTCGGCAGTGCTTGGGATGAACGTCTTGAAGCAACCGGAACATCCCTGCGGGCACGGCAGAGGCGTCGGGCGTGTTCAGCAGAGTGCGAGACAAACTTTCAGCAGCGACCGAAACATCCCCGTCGGCTTGGAAGGGACATTGGGCACATTCAGCAGTGTGCAGGACGGACATCTGGGAGCAATAGGAACATCCTTGTGGCACAGCAGTGGTGTCTAGCACTTTCAACAGTGCATGGAACGAACTTCAAGGAGTGCCTGGAGCATCTTAGCAGGTGCAACAGCGTTATCACACGCATTTGGCAGTGCTTGAGGCAAACTTCCTAGGGTGACCAGAACATCCCCATGGGGCCACAGGGATGTTCTGGTCACTCTTGCATGTTCGTCCTGTGCACTGCCCAACACACCCGAAGCCTATGCTGTGCCTGCGGGGATGTTCTGGTCGCTCCCGGAAGTTCGTCCAGTGCACTGCCAAACATGTCCAGTGCCTATGCCGTGCCAGTGGGGATGCTTTGGTCACTACCAAAAATTCGTCTCGCGCACCGTCAAATGCTTCTGACACTGCTGTTGTGCCCAGAGGGATGTACCGGTCGCTCCCTGAAGTTCATTCTGAGCACTGCCAAATGCATCCAATGCCTTTGTCCCGCCCATGTGGATGTTCCGGTCGCTAAGGAAGTTTGTCCTGAGCACTACCGAAAACATTCGATGCCTCAGTTGAGCCTGAGGGGATTTTATGCTTGCTTCCAGAAGTTCGTCCCTAGCACTGCCAAAAGTGCCCGACACCTTTACCGCACCCGTGCACTCCTGGAAGTTCATCCTGTGCACTCCCGAACTGTTGAGGACCTTACGAGGCAAAGGGAGTGTGAGCGAATGCGCGCAAGGAGCCAGGCAGCAAGAGAGGCAGAAACAGGTCAGAATGTGCGCGCAACGAGCCTGTACGCACTATGCAGTGAAGCACGGCCAGGTTCTGACTTAGTCCTAATTGATTGCAGAAATCCGAGCCAAGAAGAAGACCAGCATTGGTAGGACACACATGAGGCAATCCGAGCAGAAGGAGATTGACGGCGTGAAGAACTCCAGAAGCAGCAGGACGTCATGGCAGGTTTACTTCAGCAAAGCTGACCACACCAAAGAGAAGTCTTGGAGAGGAAGGACACGCCATAATGGAAGTCCTAATCCTAGAAGGAAACGGCAAGATGAAGGTCAGCAGCTGTAGGAGAGGAGATAAGATAAGGACAGAAAGACTTAGTCAAAGTAGGAATTCTAGTCTTAGTAGGAATTCAAGAAAGACCATGAATCCTGGTAGGATTAGGAAACAATAGGATAAGGTCTATCTTGATAATGTTTTAGTTGACATAGAAAAGGCTCTTAACTTAGGAAAACATATCCTAAGTGGATAAGGAACCTAAGTACTAGTTGAATTAGGATAAGGCTGTCTTAGGACTATAAATACAGCCCATTATTTGTGAGGAGGAGATATGCTCCAAATTTTGCATTTTTCTCATTCAATAATCAAGAATCAAGGTTAGCATTCTTGCTTCTATTCTTGTTTATATTTTGGTTATCTTTTAAGTGTTGTCTTGAGATAACTTGGGCTTAAGACAAGGTTAAGAGTTGTCTTCCTTGCTTAAGAGCTTAGGTTGAAGTTAAGAGTTGTCTTCTTCAACGAAGGCAAGTTGTGATAGGTTTAAGAGTTGTCTTCTTCAACATATCCTTATATATATTAGTTAACCCAAAGGATAGCTTAGGGGACATAAATATAAGAAAAGAACTCAAGAATCAAACGGGACAGTAAGTTAGGAAGATTTTTAGTAGGCGTGCTGACCCCTAAGGTGTATAAGAGTCGGGGAAAAAAATTGGGATCCCAACATGAATGCACCCGATGCCACTGCCACACCCACAAGAATGTTCTGGTCGCTCCTAAAAGTTTGTCCCATGCACTGCCAAACGTGCCCGACGCCTCTACCGCTCCTGTGGGGATGATCCGGTTGCTCCCCAAAGTTCATCCCATGCACTGGAAAACATGCCTAAGGGGATGTTCTGGTCACTCTCAAAAGCTCGTCCTGCACACTGCCAAACACACCAAATGCCACTGCTGTGCCTATGGGGATTTTCCGGTCACTGCTTGAAGTTTGTCCCCGCACGCTGCTGAACGCGACCCAACACCTCTGCCGTGCTAGTTGGGATGCTCTGGTCGCACCTGAAAGTTTGCCCCATGCACTGCCGAACGCACTCCATGCTGCAGCTATGCCCACGGGGATGTTCCGGTCACTCCCAGAAGTTCGTCCCATGCACTGCCAAATGCGCCCGACATCTCTGCCATGCCAACGGGGATGTTCTGGTCAATCCTTGAAGTTCATCTAGCGCACTGCAAAATGTGCCTGACGCCTCTGCCACGCCCACGAAGATGTTCCCGTTGCTCCTGGAATTTGGATCCGCTCACTGCCGAACATGTGCAATGCTGCTAACGAACCCGCGGGGATGTTTCATTTGCTCTCGAAAATTTGTCTGGCGCATTAACCAATGAGCCCAAAGATTCTTCCGTGCAAGCAGGGATGTTCCATTCACTCTCGGAAGTTCATCCCGCACACTGTCGAACATGCCCAACACCACTTCCATGCCAGCAGGGATGTTCCTGTTGCTCACAGAAGTTTGTCCTGCACGCTGTTGAACGAGATGTTCCAGTAGCTCCTGGAAGTTCGTACCACGCACTGTTAAACGCGCTCAATGCTTCTACCGCGCCTGTGGAGATGTTCTAGTCACTCCTGCAAGTTCATCCCGCACCAGAAGCCTCTGCCGTGCCAGTGGGGATGTTTCGGTCGCTCCTGGAAGTTCACCCCGCACCCTGCCAAACATATCCGAAGCCACTGCCACACCTGCTTTGATTTTCCAGTTGGTCCTGGTAGTTCATCCTTTGCACTGACCAATGTACCTGAACCCTCTTCCGTGCCCACGGGGATGTTCTGCTCGCTCCCGAAAGTTTGTCCTACATACTGCTGATCGCACCACACGCTGCTGCCATTTCCACGAGGATGTTCTGGTCACTCCCTGAAGTTTGTCCAATGCACTGCCCAACGCGCTCAAAACCTGTACAGCGCCTGCAGAGATGTTCTAGTCGCTCCCAGAAGTTCCTCCTGCACAATGCCAAATGCACTACATGCGGCTGCCATGCCCATGGGACTGTTCTGGTTGCTCCCTGATGTTCATCCCGTGCACTGCCCAACGCGCCAGAAGCCTCTGCCCCGCCCAGGTGAATGTTCCGGTTGCTCCCAGAAATTCATCCTGTCCACTGCCAAATGTGCCCAACGCCTCTGCAAAGCTGCGCGGATGTTCCATTTTCTCCTAGAAGTTCATCATGCGCACTGCCAAACTTGCTTGACAGCACTGCCCCACCAACAGGGATGTTCTGGTCGCTCCCGTAAGTTTGTCCCATGAATTATTGAACACGGTATTGTTCTAGTTGCTCTCAGAAATTCATCTTGCACACTGCCCAACGCAGCTGACGCCTCTGCTGCACCAGCAAGGGATGTTCCGGTCAATCCCGGAAGTTTGTCCTGCACACTGTCGAATGCACTAGACGACGCTGTTGTGCCCGTGGGGATGTTCCGGTCAAGTCCGGAAGCTCATCCCATGCACTACCGAACGCGCCTGATGCCGTTGCTGCACTTGTGGGGATGTTTAGATGTTCCCAGAAGTTCATCACATGCCTAAAGCCTCACATGCGTCCCGCGGGGATATTCTGGCCTCTCACAGAGGTTCACCCCGCTCACTGCCCAACATGCATAAAGCCTCAGCTGCGACCACGGGGATGTTCCAGTCGCTCCAGGAAGTTCATCACGCACACTGCTGATCACGTCCGACGCCGCTGCCAAGTCAGTGGGGATGTTCCGGTCACTCCTATAAGTTCATCCCGCGCACTGTTGTTGAGGGCCTTAGGAGGCAAAGGGAGCGTGAGAGAATGCATGCAAGGCGCCAGGCAGCAAGAGAGGCAGCAACAGGCCAGAAGTGTGCACAACAAGCCTGCACACAGCAAGCAGTGAAGCATGGCCAGGTTCTGACTCAGTCCTAAGTGATTGCGGAAAGCGAAGCCAAGAAGAAGACCAGCATTGGCAGGACATGCATGGAGCAATTTGCGTAGGAGAAGGAAAGTGATGACGTGAAGAACTCCAGCCGCAGCTGGACGTCTTGGCAGGTTTACTTCAGCAAGGGGACCATGCCAAAGAGAAGTCTTGGAGAGGAAGGACACCACAGCTGAAGTCTAATCCAAGAAAGAAACGGCAAGAAGAAGTCAGCAGCTGTAGGAGAGAAGATTAGATAAGGACAGAAGGACTTAGTCAAGATAGGAATTCAAGAAAGACCAAGGATCCTTGTAGGATTTGGAAACAATGGGACAAGGTCTATCTTGATAATGTTTTAGATGACTTAGAAAAGCTTGTTGACTTAGGAAAACATATCCTAAATGGATAAGGAACCTAAGTACTAGTTAGATTAGGATAAGGCTGTCTTAGGACTATAAATACAACCCATTACTTGTGAGGAGAGGAAATGCTTCGAATTTTGTTATTTTCTCATTCAATAATCAAGAATCAAGGTTAGCATTCTTGCTTACTTTCTTGTTTATATTTCAGTTATCTTTTAAGAGTTGTCTTGAGATAACTTGGGCTTAAGACAAGGTTAAGAGTTGTCTTCCTTGCTTAAGAGCTTAGGTTGAAGTTAAGAGTTGTCTTCTTCAATCAAGGCAAGTTGTGATAGGGTTTAAGAGTTATCTTGCCTATCCAACATATCCTTATATATATTAGTTAACCTGAAGGACAGCTTAGGGGATGTAAATATAAGAAAAGAACTCAAGAATCAAAAGGGACAGCAAGTTAGGAAGGATTCCAATAGGTGTAGAAAAGTTGGGGAAAAAAATCGGGAACCCATCAACTGTCCACCGCGTGTGGATGTTCCGATCATTCTCGGTAGTTCATCCCATACACTGCCCAATGCCCCTGCTGCACCCAAAGGGATGTTCTGGTCGCTCCCAGAAGTTCGTCCCATACATTGCCCAACTGTTGGGGTCTGGAATTTTTTCCCCAACTTTTATACACCTTAGGGGTCAGCACGCTTACTGAAATCCTTCCTAACTTGCTGTCCCATTTGATTCTTGAGTTCTTTTCTTATATTTATGTCCCCTAAGCTGTCCTTCGGGTTAACTAATATATATAAGGATATGTTGGATAGGCAAGACAACTCTTAAACCTATCACAACTTGCCTTGGTTGAAGAAGACAACTCTTAAGTTCAACCTAAGCTCTTAAGCAAGGAAGACAACTCTTAACCTTGTCTTAAGCCCAAGTTATCTCAAGACAACTCTTAAAAGATAACCAAAAATATAAACAAGAAAGCAAGCAAGAATGCTAACCTTGATTCTTGATTATTGAATGAGAAAATAACAAAATTCGTAGAATATCTTCTCCTCACAAATAATGGGCTGTATTTATAGTCCTAAGACAGCCTTATTCTAATTTAACTAGTACTTAAGTTCCTTATCCACTTAGGATATGTTTTCCTAAGTCAACAAGCTATTCTAGGTCAATTAGAACATTATCAAGATAGACCTTATCCCACTGTTTCCTAATCTTACTAGGATTCTTGGTCTTTCTTGAATTCCTACTACGACTAAATTCCTACCTTATCTTGTATTTTACAATGGCTACACTTCCTTTTACATAATATTTTTAACACTAGGACTCTGAACGCATATCCTTTTGCCCTTCGAATTCTTCTTGTCACGACTATCCTATTGCTGCTAGAACTCATCATGAGTGTCCTGCTGATAGAACTCTTCTTGGCATGGATGTCCTGCTGCTGCTGGAATTCTCCTTGGCATGGATGTCCTGCTGCTGCTGGAACTCTGCTTGGCGTAGATGTCCTCCTACTGCTGGAACTCTTCTTGACATGGACGTTCTATTGCTGCTGTAGTTCCTCTTGATGCGGATATCCTTTTTCTGTTGGAACTCTTGTTGGCACGAATGTCCTTCGTTGATTAGGATTAAGTCAAATACTGGCCAGGCCTCATTGCTGGGCTGCCCACTTGCTATTGCCATGCTTGTTGTGCACATTTTCTGGTCCCATGTTCTCCTTTGCTACCTCATTTTCCGCATGGGCAGAAAATGAGGCAGCAAAGGAGAGCATGGGCCAGAAAATGTGGACAACAAGTATGGCAACAGCAAGTATGCAGCCCAGCAGTGAAGCCCGACCAGTATTTGACTTAATCCTAATCAATGAAGGACATTCATGCAAACAGGAGATCCAGCAGAAGAAGGATAATCGCATCATGAAGAACTCCTGCAGTAGTAGGACATCTATGCCAAGAAGAGTTCCAACAGCAGCAGGACATCCATGCCAAGGAGGATTCCAGCAGCAGCAAGACATCTATGCCAAGAAGAGTTCTATGACACGCATGATGAGTTCCAATAACAATAGGATATTCATGCCAAGGAGAATTCTAAGGGCAGAAGGATATGCATTGAGAGTCCTAGTCCTAGAAGGAAAAGCAAAGATAAAGTCCAGCAGCTGTAAAATACAACATAAGGTAGGAATTCTAGTATAAGTAGGAATTCAAGAAAGACCAAGAATCCTAGTAGGATTAGAAACATTTGCATAAGGTCTATCTTGATAATGTTTTAGTTGTTTTAAGAAACCTTGTTGACTTGGGAAAACATATTCTAAGTGGATAAGGAACCAAAGTACTAGTTGAGTTAGGATAAGGCTCTCTAAATACTATAAATATAGCCCATTATTTGTGAGTGAAAGACATGCTCCGAATTTTGTATATTTCTCATTCATTAATCAAGAATCAAGGTTAACACTCCTGATTCCATTCTTGTTTATATTTTGGTTATCTTTTAAGTGTTGTCTTGAGGTAACTTGGGCTTAAGTCAAGGTGAAGAGTTGTCTTCTTCAACCAAGGCAAGTTGTGATAGGTTTAAGAGTTGTCTTGCCTATCCAACATATCTTTTATACATTAGTTAATCCGAAGGACAGCTTAAGGGATGACAATCAAGAAAAGAACTCAAGAATCAAATGGGACAGCAAGTTAGGAAGGTTTTTAGTAGGTGTGCTGACCCCTAAGGTGTAGAAAAGTTTGGGAAAAAAATCGGGACCCCAACAAGTTGGTGCTTTCGTTGAGAGGTCAACACAATCACCAGTTGAGAGGTAGCATGATCACCCCAACAGGTTAGTGCTCTAGTTAAGACATCAGCATAGACACCCTTTAATTGCAAGGCATCAAGGTTACCATGTCATCTAGGAAGCATTCACCCTCACTACAGGAACAGGCCGGGGAAGATTTCTCAGCCACCAACTGCGGAAGAATCCTTGCCTTAGAGAGGAACTAGAATGCGGTCAATGACTAGGTAGGTGATATTAAACACCAACTATCATCTATCATTCATTCCCTTGAACAGTTGCAGAGAGACACACCTCGAGTGGCTGAAAAACAAGTCCAAACTGAGCTAGGCAGAAACAGCGACCTACCGCAAATGTCTTCCCCAAGGTAAGAAAACAGTTGGGTGTAAATGGGTGTACAAAACCAAGCTGAAGAGTGATGGTTCCATTGAGAAACATAAAGCTAGATTGGTTGCTAAAGGATTCACTCAAACCTATGGTTTAGATTACATGGAGACATTTGCCCCAGTAGCCAAAATGAACACCATTAGAGTTATTTTGTCCTTAGCCACTAATTATGAATGGGAAATGTATCAAATGGATGTTTCGAAATGCTTTTCTCCAGGGGGAATTAGAAGAAGAGGTTTACATGGATATCCCACAAGGATACAACATTAAAGTACCAAAACCGCATGTATGTAAGCTTAGAAAAGCCATTTATGGCTTAAAACAATCTCCTAGGGCCTGGTACTCTAAGTTGTTAGGTGCTTTAACTTCTCAACACTTTAAGGTTAGTAGTGCTGATCACTCTTTATTCATAAAACACTCCAATAATGGTATTACTATTGTGATAATATATGTGGATGATATCATTATAACAGGGAGTGATACTTTGGGAATAAACAGCACTAAAAGTTATTTAAAGTCTACTTTTGATATTAAAGACCTTGGACACTTATGGTATTTTCTAGGTATAGAGATAGCCCATTCTAATAAAGGGCTATTTCTATCCCAAAGGAAATACACACTTGATCTTTTGAAAGAGACAGGTAAGCTTGGAGGGAAGATAGCATCAACTCCAATTGAAGGACAAGCCAAAAAGAAGGAGGGCAAACCAATTGAAGACATCAAGCAATATCAAAGAATTGTGGGTAAGTTAATCTACTTAACTATTACAAGACCTGACATTTCTTTTGCTGTGAATCAGGTAAGCCAATTCATGACTTGTCCAATGACCAATCACATGGAAATGGTGGACCGAATACTCAAATATCTCAAAGGAACTCTAGGACAAGGATTACTGATGAAGACATGGACATCACAAATTTTTGCCTACACGGACGCTGATTGGGCAGGAAGCATTGAAGATCGCAAGTCTACAACTGGATATTGTACTTTTGTTGGTGGGAATTTAGTGACTTGGAAGAGCAAAAAGCAAAACGTGGTGGCCAAATCAAGTGTCGAAGCTGAATATAGGGCAATGGCTTCAACCACTAGTGAATTGATATGGTTGAAGGCATTGGTTGAAGATTTGGGTTTTAACGTCGAGGCACCTATGAGGCTACATTGTGATAACAAATCGGCGATACATATTGCAAACAATCCAGTGTTTCATGAGAGGACCAAGCACATAGAGGTAGATTGTCACTTTATAAGAGAAAAGTATTTGAACAAGACAATCTCAATGCCTTATGTCAAGAGCGAAGATCAATTGGCGGACATATTCACCAAACCTCCAAGTATTCAACAACTTCAAAAGTTTGTATGCAAGTTGAACTTGATCAATTTGTTCAAGCCCAACTTGAGGGGGAGTGTTGAAAATGAAGGGATTAAGGGTGAAGATAAAAGGCCCAAATAACTCTTTGATTGGCCTATGGACACCCATATCAAGCCCAAAGCCCATATCAAGCTAACCACTAAAGGACAAAATAACGGCTAGTAAGCTAATTACTAATGGACGAAATAACGGCTAGTTCTTGAAATTGAAAGATATGCTATTGTGTGTTGTACCTAGCTGTTAGAAAAGTAAAATAAGCTTGTACCTAGCCGTTAGGATGTTGTATATAAATACCTTAGATGTGTAAATATTGATGAAGTGAAAAGAAACAAGCTTCTTTATTCTTTCATCAATACTTTCTTTCACACTTCTTTGTTTCTTCAATATTTTCACAAGGTGTCGAGTACATTTGTGTTGGGGTCCCAATTTTTTCCCCAACTCTTCTACACCTTAGGGGTTAGCATGCCTACTGAAATCCTTTCTAACTTGCTGTACCATTTGATTCTTGAGTTATTTTCTTATATTTACATCCCTTAAGTTGTCCTTCGGGTTAACTAATATACATAAGGATATGTTGGATAGGCAAGACAACTCTTAAACCTATCACAACTTGCCTTGGTTAAAGAAGACAACTCTTAACTTCAACCTAAGCTCTTAAGAAAGGAAGACAACTCTTAACCTTGTCTTAAGCCCAAGTTATCCCAAGACAACTCTTAAAAGATAACTGAAAATATAAACAAGAAAGTAAGTAAGAATGCTAACCTTGATTCTTGATTATTGAATGAGAAATAAAAAAATTCGGAGCATATCTCCATCTCACAAATAATGGACTATATTTATAGTTCTAAGATAGCCTTATCCTAATCTAACTAGTACATAGGTTCCTTATCCACTTAGGATATGTTTTCCTAAGTCAACTAAAACATTATCAAGATAGACCTTATCCCACTGTTTTCTAATCCTACTAGGATTCTTGGTCTTTCTTGAATTCCTACTTTGACTAAGTCTTTCTGTTCTTATCTTATCTTCTCTCCTACAGCTGCTGAACTTCTTCTTGCCGTTTTCTTAAATTACCATGGCTGCTGGCACCAGACTTGCCCTCTAATGTATTCTTGTTAAGGGATTTAGATTGTACTCATTCCAATTACCAGACTCGAAGAGCCCGGTATTGTTATTTATTGTCACTACCTCCCCGTGTTAGGATTGGGTAATTTGTGCACCTGCTGCCTTCCTTGGATGTGGTAGCCATTTCTTAGGCTTCCTCTCCAGAATCGAACCCTAATTCTCCGTCACCCGTCACCACCATGGTAGGCCTCTGTCCTACCATCAAAAGTTGATAGGGCAGAAATTTGAATGATGCGTCGCCAGCACGGTGGCCATGCATCCGTCGAGTTATCATGAATCATCAGAGAAAAGGAAAAAAGCCCGCATCGACCTTTTATCTAATAAATGCATCCCTTCCAAAAGTTGGAGTTTGGTGCACGTATTAGCTCTAGAATTACTACGGTTATCCGAGTAGGCAAATACCATCAAACAAACTATAACTGATTTAATGAGCCATTCACAGTTTCACAGTCTGAATTAGTTCATACTTACACGTGCATGGCTTAATCTTTGAGACAAGCATATGACTACTGGCAGCATCAACCAGGTAGCATTCCTCGACCACGCCAACGCCCTCACGAATCCACCGTATGGGAACGAGACGGGCACGGCTATCATTCGCACTGAGGGACACAAGTCAAGATCGGGCAAAAAAGGGGCCAAGGCCTCGCGCCCGCACGTCTCGTTCCACATCTGAGAGAACGGGCAGATACTCCGTGTGCCAAAGAGGCCTCCCGACAGAGAGTGAGGCACACCAAGAGCGCGGAGACCACCTCAAGTCCCCCCCCTCACCCCCCGAGGGAGACGGGCAGATAGGGGAAACCAAATCCAACGAATACCAACTTCCAGGCAAGCAACACAGGATACCGAACACACCCACAAGCGCACACCCGCGCTTCGGGGCAAAATGAAGGGGACGGGGAGGGGGCCAACAGTTCGATGTAAAAGCACGGAGCCTGCCAACCCATGCCTTCCAATCACCACTCACACGTCCTGATAGACCACGTCGCAAACGAAGACCCAATTACCGATATTGTAGCAGTTAGTTACGATAAGTTCGCACGTAGCAGTTAGTTACGATAAGTTCGCACATGATGAGTGTTAGTGGACAAGTAGAATGTGTGAGCTTAGGTAAGGAGAGAAATTTATTTTGTTATGGTATGTGGTTTGTTCTTGCCCTGACCAGAACACGAATAATGTTAGCTCATTTATTTTTTTCCATTCTTATCTTGCATTATTTGCAGAAGATTGGGACCTATCATTTGGTATTAGAGCCTCGTTAAACCACAAAACACTATGACCAACAAAGAAAGGATTGAGCAATTGGAAGCAGAAATCGCAGCAATACAAACAGGATTTCGAGAATTAGAAAATCGAGTAGGCACGAGTTTAAATGAAATCTTGATGGCTATCAACAACCTCCAAACTCATCCACCAGAAAGCTCACTTTCACCACGAAGAGAAGAATGAAGATTGGTTGATGCAAACCCTATCTGTCGACCACGAAAATTGGATTTTCCGTGATTTACTGGCGATGATCCCATGGTATGGCTTGATCGAGCAGAGCAGTATTTTGACAACCAAGAAGTTTCAGAGCACCAACGTGTTGCCATAGCATCTTATTATCTCGATAATGAAGCAAACCATTGGTGGCAATGGCTTCGACGGCTTTACCAAGATGAAAGGCAGTTGATTACATGGAGAGTATTTGAGAAAGAGCTCTTAGCTCGCTTTGGATCTAATGAGTACGTTAATTTTGATGAAAGACTGTCTCGTTTGCAACAAAGGAATTCTGTGAGGGAATATCAACATGAATTTGAGAAATTGGCCAACAGAGTTCGGGGATGGCCACAGGAGGCTTTGATAGGAACTTTTATTGGAGGACTCAAGGAAGAAGTGGCATCAGAAGTTTGTATGCGCCAGCCTCGAACCATGAGGGAGGCAATTACTATTGCTAGGATGCGAGAGGAGTACTTAAGTAAAAAGAAGAATTCAAGCAAACAACTTTTAAGCCGTCAACTTAACATTACCAAGCAAAGTACAAAGCTGAGACTTCAAGCACCAGCGCCAACACCGATTCGAAGAATCACATGGGAAGAAATGCAACGACGTCGAGAGCAGGGATTATGCTTCAAATGCAACGAAAAATTTACAGTTGGTCACCATTGCAAGACCCCACAAGTGTTTCTTATTGAAGCTGACTTTCAAGAGGAAGATAACAAAGCTACCAATGAAGAGCACAAGATGCAATTCCAGGAGGAAACACAACCAACCATTTCCTTGCATGCTCTCTCAGGATGGATAGGCCCAAAAATATGAGAATGACTGCCTTCATCCAAGGCTATCCATTTACGGTATTAGTTGACAGTGGCTCTACTCATAATTTTATAAGTTGTCATGCTGCTCGTTTGTTGCAGATACCTGTGGAGCCTACAAAAAAATTTGAAGTTCGAGTTGCCAATGGTAACACCTTACACTGCAAAGAGAAGTTCAATCAAATTTCGTTTGAGTTGCAAGGGAAAAGATTCATGGCCACATTTTTTGCAATTCCATTGAAGGGTCTTGATGCTGTATTAGGAGTTTAATGGCTAGAAATGCTTGGACCAGACCTTTGTGACTGGAAACTCCTCACAATGAAATTTGCATGGGATGGGCAAGAGTGTATTCTCTCTGGACAACGTGTGACATCTCCATGTGCTATAGATTCTCATAATCTTGTTAAAGAAATCAATATGGCTAGTGGACTTTTTGCTATAAGTGTTAAGGAGCAAAGCCATTCATTTTTTACTTGGCAAAAGGAGTTACAACCAGAACTAAGGTTAGTACTGTTGAAATAAAGTCGAGTGAGCCGATTGATCAATCTCCAGATTCATACCAGCATCGTGATTGTGTTGCATTGGAGATGAAAAGATTGAGGGTGAAGATGAAAAGCCCAAATAACTCTTTGGCTAATCTATGAGTACCCACATCAAGCCCAAAGCCCATGTCATACTAAACCACTAAAGGACAAAATAACGACTAGTTTTTTAAAGTTAAAAGATGTGCTTTTGTATGTTGTACCTAGCTGTTAGAAAAGTAAAGTGAGTTTGTACCTAGCCGTTAGGATAGTGTGTATATAAACACAAGATGTGTAAATGTTTAGATTTTGAATAAGAAGTAGAAAACAATTCACTCATCTTCTTCATCTTTCTCTCTTTGGTGAAAGTTCTCATTCTCTCATCAAACTTAACATGGTATCAGAGCAGTAAGCTCCTATCATTCTTCTTGTTCTTTATTCTTTTACATTGGTGCTTCAAAGAAAAAAAAATATCCCTCATTCTTTGCCCAAATCTAAATGGCAAATGAGGGACCCTCTTTAGGCACCAACAAATCCAGTGAAGCACCTTCTCAAACCACCATCAACACCTCTACTAGAACCAATTCCATGATAATGGAAGTAGATGCTAACACCTCCCTTAAACTCACCACAATTCTACTAAACAACCATAACTACCCCATATGGGTCAAGGCTGCAACAAATGCTTTGTGTGGTAAAGGTAGATACGGGTTTGTCACAGGAAGGGTTAAGAGACCGTTGGATGATGATGGATTTGAAGAATGGTTCCAAGTAGACAAAATGGTTCTAACTTGGATCCTTAACTCAATAGAACCAAGCTTGATTGGTATCTTCTCCAATGCCGAGACTTCGAAAGAGTTGTGGGATTCTATCAAGAGAATCTATGGTCAACAAAAGAATCTCATGAGAGTGTATGAGCTTAAATCCTTCTTGAATAAGCTTAATCAAGGTGAGATGAGCTCAGTTGAACACCTCGGAAAATTCGTAGAGGCATGGGATGAGCTTCACTCCTATAGGCCAGAAACTAACGACATTGCCATTATTCTTGCACGTGCTAATGAGGATAAGGTATTTACTTATCTTGCTAGCTTAAACTCCAAGTTTAATGACATTCGGAATCAAATACTGAGAAGCAATGAAATGCCTCCCTTTGAAGAGGTTTGTTACATGATCAACAAGGAAGAAACAGCCCATCGTGTCCTGGACGTAAATGGCCATGACCACAAGGTGGAGACAAATGCTTTTTCGCTCAAGAGAAGCTTAAAACTGAAGCCTTAGTGACCAAGTCAAAGGGAAACAGCAACAACCTAAATCGAGCTAAGTGTGACCATTGTCACAAGAATGGTCACTCTAAAGATCGATGCTGGTATCTTCACCCAGAACTCATGCCTTCACGGTTCAAGAAGGGTAAAGTCTCAAATCAAAGTATCCACAGTGTTCCAAGTGCCCATTCAGCTCCTATCACCGAGACTTCAAGTGTTCACTCCTTTAGCCTCGATGATATTGCCAAGGTGATACGGAACCAACTCCAAATCAATATGGAAGCACTTGGAACCCAACACCATGCTCATAAAGGCAAATGGGAGGATGGTACTCTTCTTAACTCTCACTTTTACTCTCACAATGATCATGAACCATGGATTATAGACTCAGGTGCTAGTGATCATATGTTTAGAAACATAAATAAAGCATCTAGACTATATCCTTTAAGGAGAATACAAAGTGTCAAAGTTGCTAATGGAAAGCATGTTCCCATTAAGTATTCAGCAGATTTAGATTTATTGTCAAAACATACTAAAGGGTTCTATATTCCTAATTTTGATTCTAATCTATTATCGGTTAGTAAACTCACTAAAGACTTAAATTGTATTGCTATATTTAGTCCTAATAAAGTGATTTTTCAGGATATTATAACCGGGAAGAAGATTGGTGAAGGTTTCGCTGAAAATGGCCTCTACATGCTAAATGACGCAAAACAAGCTTTTAGGGTCACTAAACAAATTAATTCACATGAGCTATGGCATGCACGGCTGGGACATCCTTCTAATCACATTTTGAATAGTCTAGTTCCTGATTTAAAAGATTGTTACATTTCTAAGTGTGAAGCATGTATTTTAGGAAAACAAACTAGACCTCCTTTTGTACTGTCAGAACATGAATGTGATAATGTTTTTGATTAAATTCATTCTGATTTATGGACTGCTTCTGTGACATCTCATGATAACTATAGATACTTTCGTTACATTTATTGATCACAAATCTAGATATATGTGGATATACCTTTTAAAATGCAAGTCGGACACATTACCATGCTTTAAACACTTTATGCTTTTTGTCACTAACCAATTTGGCAGAAAAATTAAAATGATTAGAACTGATAATGGTGGAGAATATGTCAATAATTCCTTTAAGGAATACTTGGTAAGTGAAGGGATTGTACATCAAACTACATGCCCATACACTCCAGAACAAAATGGAGTGGCAGAGAGGAAGAATAGACATATCTTGAAGTTGGAAGATCAATGATGTTCTACCATAATGTTCCTAAGCATTTCTGGAGCAATGCCATCCTCACAGCTGTTCATTTGATAAATAGAACACCAACAAAGGTTCTAAAAGGCAAGACTCCGAATGAGGTAATGTTTAATCATAAGCCAAATCTTTCATATCTTAAAATTTTTGGATGTATATGTTATGTTCATATTCCTTGTAGCAATAGGGACAAACTTAGCTATAAAAGTCAAAAATGCATATTCCTAGGTTATGCCACAACCCAAAAGGGTTATAGATGCTTTGACCCTAAAACAAATAGGTTGTTTGTATCTAGAAATGTAACATTTTTAGAGCATGAACCCTACTTCGAAAAACATGAACTCAAAACCAATGGTAAGGGGGAGGATGTGGGTAATTCCAACCCAGGTCCTGTTATTGACACTATTCACACAAAGGGACGCATTCTTGAACTTAGGAAGAATATGCATAATCAGCTAGAATTTCAAGAGGAATCATCTCAAAATGAGAATGATCCTTACCCTCTTAGACAAACAAATGATGAGAATGAACCTACTTTTGCCCAAGATGATTCATCCTGTTGAAAATGAAGGGATTGAGGGTGAAGATAAAAGGCCCAAATAACTCTTTGATTGGCCTATGTACACCCATATCAAGCCCAAAGTCCATATCAAGCTAACCGCTAAAGGACGAAATAACGGCTAGTAAGCTAATCACTAATGGACGAAATAACGGCTAGTTCTTGAAATTGAAAGCTATGTTGTTATGTGTTGTACCTAGCTGTTAGAAAAGTAAAATCAACTTGTACCTAGCCGTTAGGATGTTGTATATATATACCCAAGATGTGTAAAGTGAAAAACAAGCTTCTTTATTCTTTCATCAATACTTTCTTTCACACTTCTTTGTTTCTTCAATATTTTTCACATGGTATCAGAGCAGGTTTCATCTCTAATCTAGCTTTTTACCTTTTGTTGCTTTGTTGGTTCTTGGTGTATCAAGACATTCCCCTTCATAGCCAAATTAAAGAATGGAAAGGGAGGGCTCGTCATACAACACCAAGAGCAGAAGTTCCTTCAAGGGAGTTGATAATGATGGTAACACCACCTTGAAACTTACCACATTTCCCTTGAATGGAAAAAATTACTCAATTTGGATCAATCCCGCTGAAAGAGCATTATGTGGAAAACGAGCATTGGGTTTCGTGAATGGAAGAATCACAAAGCCCACAGACACATCAAGTGAAGAATATGAAGATTGGTGCTATAATGACAACTTGGTGTACACATGGATTTTAAATTCCATGGAACCATCCTTGGTAGGTGCATTCTCAAAGGCTGAAACTTCTAAAGCACTTTGGGAGTCTATCAAGAGACAATTTGGTCATCAAGGAAACTTGATGAGAATATACGAGTTGAAGCAGTTCATCAACAATATCAGCCTTAGTGGAGGTGATCCGATAGAATATAACACCAAAATTAAGGAGGCATGGGATGAACTTCAATCATTAAGGCCGAATACTACCAACATTGAAGAGGTGGAAAAAAGGGCCAATGAAGATCTTGTGATTTCGTATTTGATGGGTTTGGGTTCAGACTACGAAGATCTTCGGAATCACATTCTTAGAATTGAACCTTTGCCTTATTATGACGATGTTGCAAACAAGGTTAATAAAGAGTACTTGCAAAGAAAGATTTTGAGTGGGAATTCAAGCAAAGTATGAGAGAGGTAGTTTGGTGGACAGCAAGGAAGAAGGCAGGATGGTCCAAGGAGCAAAAGTTAAGGCTAAGTGTGATAAATGTGGACGGATGCACAACCTTAAAGACAAATGCTGGAAGTGTGGGCACTGCAAGATGCTTGGTCATACTAAAGAAAAATGTTGGGTTCTTAATCCACATTTGAGGCCAGTTAACTTCAAGGAAAAGGCGCCACCACAAGGTGCTCAAAATGCAATCGAAAAAGGGAACTCAAAACTCCTTGAGGATTTGGCCAAACTACTTCAGAACCATCTTCCAAGCTCCTCTCAAGGTATGATTTCCAACTCACATTTTAAGTTTGACCCTTGGGTTATTGATTCAGGTGCTACTAATCATATGTTTAGAAATAAAAACATGGCATCTAGAATAGAAACCCTAGGAAACATTAGAAATGTGACAATAGCCAATGGTAGTGAAATACCCATTAAGGGATTAGGAGATATTAAAGTTTTATCCAAGAGAACAAGTGGCCTTTATATGCCAAATTTTTCATCAAATTTGCTGTCCGTTAGTAGAATAACAAAAGACTTAAATTGTCGTGTTACCTTTGAACCCAATAAGGTGATATTTCAGGACATGTCAACCGGGAAGAAGATTGGTGAGGGAACCTTACATGACGGCCTATATTTTTTGGATAGTACCAATCAAGCCCTTAGAGTTGAGGAAGACAGTGGACTTCAGAAACTTTGGCATGCAAGACTAGGCCATCCTCCTAGTAACATTCTGTGTAAAATGATTCCGAAAATGAAGTTTAGTGATTTTAAACAATGTAGGGCTTGTAATCTTGGAAAACAGACTAAACTTCCTTTTGTACATTCGGAAACTTGTTATAATGAAATATTTGATCTTGTTCACTCTGATCTATGGACTTCTCCTTTAGAATCTCACAATGGCTTTAGATATTTTGTCACATTCATTGATCACAAGTCGAGATACACTTGGATATACTTGATTAAAAACAAATCAGAGACCTTATCATGTTTTAAAGAGTATGTTTCCTTAATTGAAAATCAACTTGGTAAAAGGATTAAGATTCTTAGGAGCGACAATGGGGGAGAATATACTAGTCACGCCTTTGAGAATTACTTGAGCACTTTAGGGATAGTTCATCAAACGACTTGCCCCTACACACCTGAACAAAATGGTGTGGCCGAGCGAAAAAATCGGCACATTTTAGACGTAGGAAGGTCACTAATGTTTCATCACAATGTCCCTAAAAGATATTGGAATGAAGCCATTCTCACTGCCATACATTTGATAAATCGTATGCCTTCGAAGTTGTTGAATGGAAAATCTCCTTTTGAATTGTTGCATAATAGGCAACCAAACTTATCTTATCTAAAGGTATTTGGCTGTACTTGTTATGTTCACATCCCTAATCATGCTAGAGATAAATTGAGTCATAGGAGTGTAAAGTGCATATTTTTAGGGTATTGCATTGATAAAAAGGGTTATAAATGTTTAGATCCTTCTACGAATGAGAAATTCTTGTCAAGAAATGTTACTTTTCTGGAAAGTGATCCTTACTTTGATAAAGTGAGAAATGAAGGAGAAATGAAAGGGGATCCTCTTCCCCTATCTATTGTAGGTAATCGGTTGAGTTTGTTAAGGAATAACGATCAAATCAATAATGGAGTTAGTTTGAATGAAAGCGAAAAAGAGGATTTTATCTATGAAGATTCAACACAACAGAATGGTGATATTCATGAACCATTGGAATCAAATGAAGAACAAAACATAGTTAGCGAAAGTCAAAGTGAGGAAACACCTTGTGATGAGAACCCTAATGATCAATTAGTTTTAGAGCATGAAATCCCATTTAGTTCCTCACCGGTGGGTCAAAATGAGAGAGAGTCCGATTCTTCATCACATGATCAAAATTTTCCTCTTAGAAGATCTCAAAGAATTAGGAAGCCTCCATCCGAATGGCAGAAAAATAGGGTATTCTTTTATGGGAACAAAGTCACAGCACATCCTATACAAAATTATTATACCTTAGATAATGTTAAAGAGAGTTATAGAGTGTTTTTAAGCAAATTGGATAGTTTGAAAGAGCCATCTTGCTACAACGAGGCCAAGGACATTCCTATTTGGAGAAATGCCATGGATGAGGAGTTGGAAGCTTTAGTTAAGAATAAGACATGGGAAATTGTTACTCTTCCCCAAGGTAAGAAAACAGTTGGGTGTAAATGGGTGTACAAAACCAAGCTGAAGAGTGATGGTTCCATTGAGAAACATAAAGCTAGATTGGTTGCTAAAGGATTCACTCAAACCTATGGTTTAGATTACACGGAGACATTTGCCCCAGTAGCCAAAATGAACACCATTAGAGTTATTTTGTCCTTAGCCACTAATTATGAATGGGAAATGTATCAAATGGATGTTCGAAATGCTTTTCTCCAGGGGGAATTAGAAGAAGAGGTTTACATGGATATCCCACAAGGATACAACATTAAAGTACCAAAACCGCATGTATGTAAGCTTAGAAAAGCCATCTATGGCTTAAAACAATCTCCTAGGGCTTGGTACTCTAAGTTGTTAGGTGCTTTAACTTCTCAACACTTTAAGGTTAGTAGTGCTGATCACTCTTTATTCATAAAACACTCCAATAATGGTATTACTGTTGTGATAATATATGTGGACGATATCATTATAACAGGGAGTGATACTTTGGGAATAAACAGCACTAAAAGTTATTTAAAGTCTACTTTTGATATTAAAGACCTTGGACACTTACGGTATTTTCTAGGTATAGAGATAGCTCATTCTAATAAAGGGCTATTTCTATCCCAAAGAAAATACACACTTGATCTTTTGAAAGAGACAGGTAAGCTTGGAGGGAAGATAGCATCAACTCCAATTGAAGTACAAGCCAAAAAGAAGGAGGGCAAACCAATTGAAGACATCAAGCAATATCAAAGAATTGTGGGTAAGTTAATCTACTTAACTATTACAAGACCTGACATTTCTTTTGCTGTGAATCAGGTAAGCCAATTCATGACTTGTCCAATGACCAATCACATGGAAATGGTGGACCGAATACTCAAATATCTCAAAGGAACTCTAGGACAAGGATTACTAATGAAGAAACATGGACATCACCAAATTTTTGCCTACACGGATGCTGATTGGGCAGGAAGCATTGAAGATCGCAAGTCTACAACTGGATATTGTACTTTTGTTGGTGGGAATTTAGTGACTTGGAAGAGTAAAAAGCAAACCGTGGTGGCCAAATCAAGTGCCGAAGCTGAATATAGAGCAATGGCTTCAACCACTAGTGAATTGATATGGTTGAAGGCATTGGTTGAAGATTTGGGTTTTAATGTCGAGGCACCTATGAAGCTACATTGTGATAACAAATCGGCGATACATATTGCAAACAATCCGGTGTTTCATGAGAGGACCAAGCATATAGAGGTAGATTGTCACTTTATAAGAGAAAAATATTTGAACAAGACAATCTCAATGCCTTATGTCAAGAGCGAAGATCAATTGGCGGACATATTCACCAAACCTCCGAGTATTCAACAACTTCAAAAGTTTGTATCCAAGTTGAACTTGATCAATTTGTTCAAGCCCAACTTGAGGGGGAGTGTTGAAAATGAAGGGATTGAGGGTGAAGATAAAAGGCCCAAATAACTCTTTGATTGGCCTATGTACACCTATATCAAGCCCAAAGTCCATATCAAGCTAACCGCTAAAGGACGAAATAACGGCTAGTAAGCTAATCACTAATGGACGAAATAACGGCTAGTTCTTGAAATTGAAAGCTATGTTGTTATGTGTTGTACCTAGCTGTTAGAAAAGTAAAATCAACTTGTACCTAGCCGTTAGGATGTTGTATATATATACCCAAGATGTGTAAAGTGAAAAACAAGCTTCTTTATTCTTTCATCAATACTTTCTTTCACACTTCTTTGTTTCTTCAATATTTTTCACACATCCCACAATCAGATTGATCCAGATCATCTTGGAGATGACCAAATTAGTAGCCATGACATACCAAATCAATTTATGGATAGTGATGCTCATGCTACACAGGAACTACCCACACTCAGAAGATCTACTCGGATCAAAAGACCTGCCTCTAAATGGATGAAAACTAGAGTGTTTCATCATGGAAACCATGTAACCAATCACCCTATTCAAAGCTACTATACTCATGATCACATTAAAGATCAGTATAAAACTTTCTAAATGCCATCGATGATATTCAAGAGCCTTCCAATTACCAAGAGGCCCAAATTAGCCCAATTTGGAGAAGTGCAATGAATGAAGAGCTTAAGGCTCTAATTCGCAATCAAACTTGGGATATTGTTCCACTGCCTAAAGGGAAGAAGGTCGTTGGCTGCAAATGGGTATACAAGACCAAGCTTAAAAGTGATGGAACTGTTGAAAAATATAAGGCTAGGTTAGTGGCCAAAGGCTTCACTCAAACTTATGGTATTGATTACACTGAGACTTTTGCCCCCGTAGCTAAAATGAATTCCATTAGAGTTCTTATGTCCTTAGCTGTTAATTATGATTGGCCATTGTACCAAATGGATGTAAGAAATGCCTTCTTACAAGGCGAATTAGAAGAGGAAGTATACATGAGAATACCTAAAGGGTATGGGACTGACATTCCTAAATCACATCTATGTAAGCTTAGAAAGGCTATCTATGGCCTTAAACAATCCCCTAGGCCTTGGTACTCTAAATTGCACAATGCTCTCAGTTGTCAAGCCTTCATTAAAAGTGAGGCTGATTTCTCACTATTCACCAAACATTCTGATATGCCTCAAGGATCTTCAATGGTGAATCAAGATCTAATGGGTATATTTTTTTGGGGTTTTATGGATGGAAAAAGGTGCTGGTATATAGTATAGTTGTTGGATGGATGAAAATTCGTAATTGGAGTAAGTTAATGGGTCTGTAGGGGTGGTTTTAAGAAAGCGGAAGGGTTATGTACGAATTTTGAAGTAGGAATGTGATAGGGATAGCCTATGAAAAGTTTAATAGGAGAAAACTAGTTAATCAAGTTTGATAAGATCAAATCGCCACAAACAAGATTACTAGGTTGATTCGCCACACTCTAAGATAGAAAGAAGGAAGAGTGATAAGAATCGATAGATAATTCGCCACTAAACAAGGAATTTGTTTAGATAAGAATTTGGATGCAACGAAGCAAAATTCCGCTTATTTCTCTAACTGTTTAATTACAAGCACTAATGCCGTATTTATAGTAATGACAGTCTTTCCATGTCTAACTTATACTAAAACGCCTAATTCATCTATGATAAGGATTCCTAAGTAAATAAGGACTACTAATCATCTAGATTTCTATGAAGATAAGCCTAATATATCGGGTTCCTAATCCTACTTAAAATCTTACATGTAAAACCCTACTTGATGGAATAACGATGATTCTCATTTATGTCGATGACATAATCATTACTGGTAATGACGAAATAGGCATTAGTTGCATTAAGTCATATCTTAAATCTATTTTTGACATTAAAGACTCGGGATACTTACGATATTTTCTAGGAATAGAAATTGCCCACTCTAAAAAGGGACTATTTCTATGCCAAAGAAAATATACACTTGATCTACTTGGTGAAACAGGTAAACTAGGTGCAAGGATAGCTCCAACGCCAATTGAAAATACTTACAAGCAAAAGGATAAAGAAGAAGACAAAGAGAAGCAGCCCAAGCCAATTCAGAATGTCAAGCAATATCAACGAATTGTTGGTAAGTTAATATATTTAACCATTACTAGACCTGACATTAGCTTTGCTGTGAATCAGGTTAGTCAATTCATGCAGCAACCAATGACCAACCACATGAACATGGTAAATCGAATCCTCTGCTACCTAAAAGGCACACCAGGCCAAGGTTTACACATGCAAAAGAATGGTCACCATGAGATCCTAGCATATAGTGATGCAGATTGGGCCGGAAATGTTGAAGATCGAAAGTCAACTATCGGATATTGCACATTTCTTGAAGGAAACATAGTAACCTGGAAGAGTAAGAAACAAAGTGTGGTAGCAAGGTCAAGTGCAGAGGCTGAGTATCGAGCAATGGCAAGTGCAACATGTGAGCTGATTTGGTTGAAGGCTTTAGTTCAAGATTTGGGGTTCAAAACTGAAGCACCAATGAAACTATTTTGCGACAACAAAGCAGCAATCTACATAGCTTCAAATCCAGTATTCCATGAGAGAACAAAGCACATTGCGATGGACTGTCACTTTATTGGGGAGAAAGTTCAGAATCAGACCATCTGCACCCCTTATGTTCCAAGCGAAGATCAACTAGGAGACTTGTTCACAAAGGCTCCTACTAAAAAACATATCGGGATCGCAATAAGCAAGTTGAATTTGAACAACATCTTCAAGCCCAACTTGAGGGGGAGTGTTGAAATAAAGTCGAGTGAGCCGATTGATCAATCTCCAGATTCATACCAGCATCGTGATTGTGTTGCATTGGAGATGAAAAGCCCAAATAACTCTTTGGCTAATCTATGAGTACCCACATCAAGCCCAAAGCCCATGTCATACTAAACCACTAAAGGGCAAAATAACGGCTAGTTTTTTAAAGTTAAAAGATGTGCTTTTGTATGTTGTACCTAGCTGTTAGAAAAGTAAAGTGAGTTTGTACCTAGCCGTTAGGATAGTGTGTATATAAACACAAGATGTGTAAATGTTTAGATTTTGAATAAGAAGTAGAAAACAATTCACTCATCTTCTTCATCTTTCTCTCTTTGGTGAAAGTTCTCTTATTCTCTCATCAAACTTAACAAATACTTGACAATTACTCTATTTTATTTGAAGAACCAAAGAGTTTGCCTCCAGAACGTGAATTTGTGCATAGAATTATCCTCAAAGAAGGGACTCAATCTATTAATGTACGTCCTTACCATTATGCTTACTATCAAAAAAATGAAATTGAAAAGCAAGTTGCATATATGTTATCTTCGGGAATTATTCGAGAAAGCCAAAGTCCTTTCTCTTCTCCAGTGTCGCTTGTTAAGAAAAAGGATGGGACATGGAGGTTTTGTATCGATTATCGTGCCCTTAATAAGGTGACGATTAAAGATCGATTTCCAATTATTACGGTGGATGATATGTTAGACGAGTTCAATGGCGCTAAATTTTTTAGCAAACTAGATCTTCGAGCTGGATATCATCAAATTCGTGTTCATCCAGATGATGTTCACAAAACAGCATTTCGGACTCATAATGGCCATTTTGGGTATCTAGTAATGCCTTTTGGATTATGCAATGCGCCATCAACATTTCAAGCGGCTATGAACAACATTTTTCGAAGGTATCTACGCCAATTTATTTTGGTATTTTTTGATGATATTTTAATATATAGCCCTACTTGGGATCAGCATCTAATCCATTTAGATAAAACCTTGAAGATTCTTTCGAATCATCAATTTTATCTAAAACCATCAAAATGCACCTTCGGACAACAAACTGAAGATGAAAAGCCCAAATAACTCTTTGGCTAATCTATGAGTACCCACATCAAGCCCAAAGCCCATCTCATACTAAACCACTAAAGGACAAAATAACGGCTAGTTTTTTAAAGTTAAAAGATGTGCTTTTGTATGTTGTACCTAGCTGTTAGAAAAGTAAAGTGAGTTTGTACCTAGCCGTTAGGATAGTGTGTATATAAACACAAAATGTGTAAATGTTTAGACAATTGAATAAGAAGTAGAAAACAATTCACTCATCTTCTTCATCTTTCTCTTTGGTGAAAGTTCTCTCATTCTCTCATCAAACTTAACAGAGGCTGACGCTTCAGATCAAGGCATTGGGGCAGTATTGTCGCAGAAGGGTTGTCCTATTGCTTATATGAGGAAAGCCTTAGGGCCAAAAAAAAAGGGTGGTCAACATATGTTAAAGAAATGTTAGCCATCTTAGAAGCTGTGAAGACTTGGAGACCATATTTATTAGGCCACCATTTTCAAATCCGAACTGATCAAAAAAGTCTCAAGCATTTTTTAGACCAACGAGTTAGTACTCCAGAACAACAAAAATGGGTTACGAAACTCATGGGCTATGACTACGAGATTTTGTATCGACCTGGACGAGAGAATGCTGCAGCCGATGGCCGTTCACGTCAAGTTCAAGCTCCAAAACTGAATTCCATCACTCAACCATTATTTGGATTATGGGAAGAAATTCGAATTGCTAATGCACAAGAGCCATATTTATTGGCAAAGGCAGCTGATGTGCAATAAACTTAACATGCGAAATTATCAACTAAGAGGGGGAGTTCTATAATACAAAGGTCGAATTCTCATTTCTCTAATGTCAAAATTAAAGGAAAAGTTAATGGATGAGTTTCATAACTCTAAACTTGGGGGGCACTCGGGAGCACTAAGAACTTATAAAAGATTGTCACAATCTTTTTATTGGGAATCGATGAAAAAAGAGGTGGAGCGTTATGTAGCAGAATGCCAAATTTGTCAACAAAATAAGTACAAGGCTCAAACTCCATCGGGACTTCTTCAACCTCTTCTGATACCGTCACAAGTGTGGGAAGACATTTCTTTGGATTTTGTGGAAGGCCTTCCAACTACACGAGGAAAAAGTGTTATATTAGTAGTAGTTGATCACTTCACAAAGTATGCTCATTTCTTATCCTTGGCACACCCTTATACTGCAAAAAAATTAGCTGAAGTATTTGTAGAAGGCATGGCTCGGCTGCATGGTATGCCAAGAACTATAGTAAGCGATCGAGATTCGATTTTCTTAAGCAATTTTTGGGGAGAATTTTTCAAGTTACAAGGAACAAAACTTAATATGAGTTCAGCCTACCATCCTCAATCTGATGGCCAAACAGAAGTGGTAAATCGCTGCGTAGAACAATATTTACGATGCCTTTGTAGCCAGTATCCTCATTCATGGGAATCCAATTTAGCTTGGGCTGAGTTTTGGTCCAATACCACATTCCATATGGCTATTAAAATGACTCCTTTTCAAGCTCTCTATGGACGTCCCCCACCCAACATTGTAAGTTATATGGAAGTTACTTCAGTCGTCAATGAAGTAGATTGTTCTTTGGTACAGCGAGATTGTTTGCTTAAAGAGCTCAAGAATAATCTAGAAAAAGCACAACACCGTATGAAGCAGCAAGCTGACAAGAAGAGACGAGATGTCACTTATGATACTGGAAATTGGGTTTTTCTCAGGTTACCACCTTATCGCCAGCAATCGATTTTTCGGCAGGCTCACCAAAAGCTTTCACAGAAATATTCTGGACCTTACAAAGTTGTTGAACGCATCGGACAAGTAGCTTATCGGCTT
>BNST01002915.1:50000-53199 GCA_019650275.1 Xylocarpus granatum
GAATACTACCAGCATTGAAGAGGTGGAAAAAAAGGGCCAATGAAGATCTTGTGATTTCGTATTTGATGGGTTTGGGTTCGGACTACGAAGATCTTCGGAATCACATTCTTAGAATTGAACCTTTGCCTTATTATGACGATGTTGCAAACAAGGTTAATAAAGAGTACTTGCAAAGAAAGATTTTGAATGGGAATTCAAGCAAGGCTGAGAGAGGTAGTTTGGTGGACAGCAAGGAAGAAGGCAGGATGGTCCAAGGAGCAAAAGTTAAGGCTAAGTGTGATAAATGTGGACGGATGCACAACCTTAAAGACAAATGCTGGAAGTGTGGGCACTGCAAGATGCTTGGTCATACTAAAGAAAAATGTTGGGTTCTTAATCCACATTTGAGGCCAGTTAACTTCAAGGAAAAGGCGCCACCACAAGGTGCTCAAAATGCAATCGAAAAAGGGAACTCAAAACACCTTGAGGATTTGGCCAAACTACTTCGGAACCATCTTCCAAGCTCCTCTCAAGGTATGATTTCCAACTCACATTTTAAGTTTGACCCTTGGGTTATTGATTCAGGTGCTACTAATCATATGTTTAGAAATAAAAACATGGCATCTAGAATAGAAACCCTAGGAAACATTAGAAATGTGACAATAGCCAATGGTAGTGAAATACCCATTAAGGGATTAGGAGATATTAAAGTTTTATCCAAGAGAACAAGTGGCCTTTATATGCCAAATTTTTCATCAAATTTGCTGTCCGTTAGTAGAATAACAAAAGACTTAAATTGTCGTGTTACCTTTGAACCCAATAAGGTGATATTTTAGGACATGTCAACCGGGAAGAAGATTGGTGAGGGAACCTTACATGACGGCCTATAGTTTTTGGATAGTACCAATCAAGCCCTTAGAGTTGAGGAAGACAGTGGACTTCAGAAACTTTGGCATGCAAGACTAGGCCATCCTCCTAGTAACATTCTGTGTAAAATGATTCCGAAAATGAAGTTTGGTGATTTTAAACAATGTAGGGCTTGTAATCTTGGAAAACAGACTAAACTTCCTTTTGTACATTCGGAAACTTGTTATAATGAAATATTTGATCTTATTCACTCTGATCTATGGACTTCTCCTTTAGAATCTCACAATGGCTTTAGATATTTTGTCACATTCATTGATCACAAGTCGAGATACACTTGGATATACTTGATTAAAAACAAATCAGAGACCTTATCATGTTTTAAAGAGTATGTTTCCTTAATTGAAAATCAACTTGGTAAAAGGATTAAGATTTTTAGGAGCGACAATGGGGGAGAATATACTGGTCATGCCTTTGAGAATTACTTGAGCACTTTAGGGATAGTTCATCAAACGACTTGCCCCTACACACCTGAACAAAATGGTGTGGCCGAGCGGAAAAATCGGCACATTTTAGATGTAGGAAGGTCACTAATGTTTCATCACAATGTCCCTAAAAGATATTGGAATGAAGCCATTCTCACTGCCATACATTTGATAAATCGTATGCCTTCGAAGTTGTTGAATGGAAAATCTCCTTTTGAATTGTTGCATAATAAGCAACCAAACTTATCTTATCTAAAGGTATTTGGCTGTACTTGTTATGTTCACATCCCTAATCATGCTAGAGATAAATTGAGTCATAGGAGTGTAAAGTGCATATTTTTAGGGTATTGCATTGATAAAAAGGGTTATAAATGTTTAGATCCTTCTACGAATGAGAAATTCTTGTCAAGAAATGTTACTTTTCTGGAAAGTGATCCTTACTTTGATAAAGTGAGAAATGAAGGAGAAATGAAAGGGGATCCTCTTCCCCTATCTATTGTAGGTAATCGGTTGAGTTTGTTAAGGAATAACGATCAAATCAATAATGGAGTTAGTTTGAATGAAAGCGAAAAAGAGGATTTTATCTATGAAGATTCAACACAACAGAATGGTGATATTCATGAACCATTGGAATCAAATGAAGAACAAAACATAGTTAGCGAAAGTCAAAGTGAGGAAACACCTTGTGATGAGAACCGTAATGATCAATTAGTTTTAGAGCATGAAATCCCATTTAGTTCCTCACCGGTGGGTCAAAATGAGAGAGAGTCCGATTCTTCATCACATGATCAAAATTTTCCTCTTAGAAGATCTAAAAGAATTAGGAAGCCTCCATCCGAATGGCAGAAAAATAGGGTATTCTTTTATGGGAACAAAGTCACAGCACATCCTATACAAAATTATTATACCTTAGATAATGTTAAAGAGAGTTATAGAGTGTTTTAAAGCAAATTGGATAGTTTGAAAGAGCCATCTTGCTACAACGAGGCCAAGGACATTCCTATTTGGAGAAATGCCATGGATGAGGAGTTGGAAGCTTTAGTTAAGAATAAGACATGGGAAATTGTTACTCTTCCCCAAGGTAAGAAAACAGTTGGGTGTAAATGGGTGTACATAGGCCAATGAAAGAGGTAGATTGTCACTTTATAAGAGAAAAATATTTGAACAAGACAATCTCAATGCCTTATGTCAAGAGCGAAGATCAATTGGCGGACATATTCACCAAACCTCCGAGTATTCAACAACTTCAAAAGTTTGTATCCAAGTTGAACTTGATCAATTTGTTCAAGCCCAACTTGAGGGGGAGTGTTGAAAATGAAGGGGTTGAGGGTGAAGATAAAAGGCCCAAATAACTCTTTCATTGGCCTATGTACACCCATATCAAGCCCAAAGTCCATATCAAGCTAACCGCTAAAGGACGAAATAACGGCTAGTAAGCTAATCACTAATGGACGAAATAACGGCTAGTTCTTGAAATTGAAAGCTATGTTGTTATGTGTTGTACCTAGCTGTTAGAAAAGTAAAATCAACTTGTACCTAGCCGTTAGGATGTTGTATATATATACCCAAGATGTGTAAAGTGAAAAACAAGCTTCTCTATTCTTTCATCAATACTTTCTTTCACACTTCTTTGTTTCTTCAATATTTTTCACACCACCAAGATTTGCACCGACGGCCGCTCTGCCTGGGCTCGCGCCCCGGGTTTTACGACAACCGCCATGCCCTCCTACTCATCGGGGCCTAGCACTTGACCCGACGGCCGAGTATAGGTCACGCGCTTCAGCGCCATCCATTTTCGGGGCTAGTTGATTTGGCAGGTGAGTTGTTACACACTCCTTAGCAGATTTCAACTTCGATGACCACCGTCCTGC
>BNST01002916.1:0-17485 GCA_019650275.1 Xylocarpus granatum
GGGAAAACTTCTGGAACACTGGGCAGTGCATTGGATGAACTTCTGGGAGAGACCAGATCATCCCCACGGGCACAGAAAGAGGCTTCGGGCACGTTGGGCAGTGTGTGGGGACGAACCTCTGCGAGTGATCGGAACATCCCCGTGGAAGAAGCAAAAGCGTCAGGTGCATTTGACAGTGCGTGGGACAAACTTTTGGGAGCAACCGAAACATCCCTGCTGGTGCAGCAACGGCATTGTGCACATTTGGCAGTGCATGGGGCGGACTTCCGAGTAGGACCGAAAAATCCCAACGGGCGCAACAGCGGCATTGGGCGTATTTGGCAGCGCTTAGGACGAACTTCTAAGAGTGACCAGAACATCCCTGCAGGCATGGAGGAGGCGTCGGATGCATTTGGCAGTGTATGGGGTGAACTTCCAGGGAGCAACCCCAACATGCCTGCTGGGGCGAGCAGCGGCATCGGACGCGTCCGGTAGTGAGCAGGACGAACTTTTGGGAGTGACCAGAACATCCTCGCGAGCACAGCAGAGGCTTTGGCTCATTTGGGCAGTGAATGGGATGAACTTCTGGGATCAACCACAACTTCCCCCGGGGTGCAGCAGAGGCTTCCGGCACTTTGGACAGTGCACAGGATGAACTTCAAGGAGCAACCAGAACATCGCCACATGTGCAGCAGCGGCGTTGGACACGATTGCTAGTGTGCGGGACAAACTTCTGGGAGCAACCAGAACATCCCCCCGGGCGTGGTAGAGGCGTCAAGCACTTCGGTAGTTCACGGGACAAACATCCGGGAGCAACCAGAAGATCCCCACGGGTGTGGTGGCAGCATCGGACACATTCGGCAGCTCGCGGGACGAACTTCCAGGAGTGACCAGAACATCCCCACGGGCACTTCCGAGGCTTTGGACCCATTGGACAGTCCATGGATTGAACTTCTCAGGAGTGACCAGAACACCCCCATGGGCAGGGCAGAGGCTTGGGTGAGTCAGGCAGCACGCAGGATGAACTTCTAGGAGTGACTGGAACATTCCCACGAGTGCGGTAGATGTGTCGGCTGCATTTGGCTGTGCACGGGAGAACTTCTGGAAGCAATTGGAACAACCCTGCAGGTGCAGCAGAGGCATCGGGCACATTCGGCAGTGCTTGGGATGAACTTCCAGGAGCGACTTTAACATCCCCGTGGGCACAGCAGTGGAGTCGGACACATTCGGCAGTGCAGGGGATGAACTTCCAGGAGCGACCGGAACATCCCCCAAGGGCACAGAAGAGGTGTCAAGCGCATTCTGTAATGCGTGGGATGAATTCTGGGAGCGACCAGAACATCCCCATAGGCTTGGCAGCGCTGTCAGGCATGTTCAGCAGTGTGCAGGATGAACTATTGGGAGCAACCGAAATTCCCCGTGGGCTCACCAGAGTCATCGTACGTAATCGGCAGTGCTCAGGACAAACTTTCTGGGAGTGACCGGAACATCCTTGTGAGCATGGCAGAGGCAACGGGTGCATTTGGCAGTGCACGGGACGAACTTCGGGGAGCGACCAGAACATCCCTGAGGGTGCGGCAGAGGCATTGAGTGTGTGCGGAAGTTCACGGGATGAACTTCTAGTAGTGACAGAAAAATACCCGCAAGCTCGGCAGAGGTGTTCGAGGCACTCAGCAGTGCTCAGATGAACTTCAGGGAGCAACTGGAACATCCCCACAGGCATGGCTGAGGCGTCGGGTGCATTCAACAGTACGCGGGACGAACTTCTGGGTGTGACCAAAACATTCCACAGGCACAGCAGCGGTGTCAGAGATGTTCAGCAGTGTGCGGGACGAACTTCTTGAAGCGACCGTAACATCCCCTGGGTGCGGAAGAGGCTTCGGCGCATTGGGTAGTGCGGGGGACAAACTTCCAGGAGCTACTGGAACAAACCCCCAGGCACATCAGAGGTGTCAAGCATGTTCAGCAGTGCGCAGAACAAATTTTCGGGAGCAAACGGAAAATCCCCTGCAGGCTTGGGCAGAGGCATCGGCCACGTTAGGAAGTGCGCGGGATGAACTTCTGGGAGCGACCAGAACATTCCAGCATGCGGGGCAGCAGCATTGGGCACGTGCGGCAGTGCATAGGACAAATTTTCCGGGATTGAGTGGAACATCCGCGCAGGTACAGTAGAGGCTTTGGGCGCATTCGGCTGTGCGTGGGATGAACTTCAGGGAGACCCGGAACATCCCTGTGGGCACGACATAGGTGTCGGAAACATTTGACAGTGTGCGGGATGAACTTCTGGGAGGGATCGGAACATCCCAGCGGGCATGGCAGAGGCTTCAGGCACATTCGGCAGTGCATGGGAAGAACTTTTTGGAGTGACCGGAATATCCTCGTGGGTGCAGAGGTCAGGCATGTTCGGCAGTGCGTAGGATGAATTTCTGGTAGTGACTGGAAAATCCCGTGCAAGCTAGGCAGCATTGTTGGGCGCATTCGACAGTGCATGGGACAAAGTTTCGGGAGTGACTGAACATCCCCATGGGCGCAGCATCGGCATTGGGTATGTTTGGCAGTGCACAGGACAAACTTCCGGGAGTGACCAAAACATCCCTGCAGGCTGAGCAGAGGCATCAGACGCATTCAGCTGTGCTCGGTATGAACTTCCAGGAGTGGCCGGAACAACCTCTGTGCACAGACAGTTGCGTCTGGCACGTTCGACAGTGTGCGGGATGAACTTAAAGGAGAGACCGAGCATCTTACAGGCGCGACAGCATTGGTGGGTGCGTTCGGCAGTGCGAGGGATGAACTACCGGGGAGGTGTTGGGTACATTCAGAGGAGCATGGGATGAACTTCCAGGAGTGACCAGAAAGATCCCCTGTGGGCACGGTAGCATCGCCGGGACACATTTTGCAGTGCACGGGATGAACTTTTGGTAGCTACTGTTACATCGATGCAGGCTGCATCTGAGGCATCGACACGTTTCAGCAGTGCAGGGACGAACTTCCGTAGTGACCGAAACATCCCCTGCGGGCATGTCTGAGGCTTCGGGTGAGTTGGGTAGCATGGGGTTACGAACTTCCAGTAGTGACTGGAACATCCCTGCAGGTGCATCTGCAGCATCGGACATGTTCGGCAGTGTGCAGGACAAACTTCTGGTAGCAACTGGATCATCCCCGTGCGGGCAATGGAAGATGCTTCAGGCGCATTGGGCAGTGAGCGATGGATGAACATTCAAGAGCGACTGAAACACCACCATTGGCGCAGCAGAGGCATTGGACACATTCAACAGTGCGCGAGACAAACTTCTGGGAGTGACCGGAAAATCCCGTGGGCACAGAAGTGGCGTCGGGTGCGTTCGGCAGTGTGAGGATGAACTTCTGGACCGACCAGAAAATCCCTGCAAGCTCGGCAGAGGCAGCGGATGCGTTCGGAAGTGCAAGGAATGAACTTCTGGGAGCAACTGGAACATCCAAGTGGCTGTGGCAGAGGCATTGGATGCGTTTGCAGTGCGCGGAGCAAACTTTGGGGAGCGACCAGAAGATCCCTGTGGGAACACCATCTGTGTTGGGCGCATTCGGCAGTGTGCGGACAGAACTTCCAAAAGTGAATGGAAGAGTGTCAGGTGAGCTCGCATTGTGCGGGATGAACTTCCAGGGGGGACCGAAACATCACCACGGGCACGGCAGCGGCGTTAGGCGCATTCAACAGTGCACTGGACGAACTTCCGGGAGCTACCAGAACATCGCCATGGGCACGGCAGCTGCATTGGCGCATTCAACAGTGCACTGGACGAACTTCCGGGAGCTACCAGAGCATCCTCCCATGCATGGTAGAGGCTTTTGGAACTTTAGACAGTGTGTGGGATGAACTTCCAGAAGTGACTGGAACCTCCCCTATTGGCATTGAAGAGGCTTTGGCCATGGGCAGTGTGGTCAGGTGTGCACTTGGCAGTGTGCAGGATGAACTTCTAGGAACGACTGGAGCATCACCGCTGGTGCTGCTGAGGCTTTGGCTGCACTGAGCAGTGTGCAGGACAAACTTGCAGGAACGACTAGAACATCCCTGCATGCATGGCAGCGTCATCTGGCATGTTTGCAGTGCATGGATAAACTTCCAGGAGCGGCCGGAAAATCCCCATTGGCTTGGCAGAGGCATCGAACAAGTTCAGTAGTGTTTGAGAAAAACTTCCAGGAGCAACTGGAACAAGCCCACAGGCACAGCAGCAGCGTCGGACACGTTCGTGTTGAGTACCTTAGGAGGCAAAGGGAGCATGAGTGGCATAGGAGGATGCGAGAGAGACGCCAAGCTACCTAGAGAGGCAGCTACAGGGCCAGAACGTGCACTCAACAAGCTTGCACACAGCATGCAGTGAAGCACAGCCAGGTTCTGACTTTGTCCTAATTGACCAAGGACATCCAAGCCAAGAAGGACTCCAGCATCAGCAGGATACGCATGGTGCAATTCGAGCAGGAGAAGGATGTGTACGCATGAAGAACTCCAGCAGCAGCAGGACGTCATGAAGGGTTTAGCTTCAACAAGTTGTTCATGTCAAGGAGAAGTCTTGGGACAGAAGGACACACCATAAGGAAGTCCTAATCTTAGAAGGAAAAAGCAAGATAAAGACCAGCAGCTGTAGGAGATAAGATAAGATAAGGATAAAGAGGTTTAGTCAAAATAGGATTAGTCAATCAAGAAGACCAAGAATCCTAGTAGTATTAGAAAACATTTGGATAAGGTCTATCTTGATAAGATTCTAGTTGTCTTAGGAAACCTTGTTGACTTAGGAAAACTTGTCCTAAGTGGATAAAGAACTTAAGTACTAGTTAAATTAGGAAAAGGCTGTCCAATACTATAAATACAGCCCATTATTTGTTAGCATGAACATATGCTCCGAATTTGTAAGCTTTTATTAATTAATCAAGAATCAAGCTTTGGCATTTTTGTTTATATTCTTGTTTATATTTCGGTTATCTTTGGAGAGTTGTCTTGAGATAACTTCGGGCTTAAGACAAGGTGAAGAGTTGTCTTCCTTGCTTAAGAGCTTAGGTTGAAGTCAAGAGTTGTCTTCTTCAACCAAGGCAAGTTGTTATAGGTTTAAGAGTTGTCTTGCCTATCCAACATATCCTTTTATCATTACTTAATCCCAAGGGACAGCTTAGGGGACAAGAATAAAAAGAAAAGAACTCAAGGATCAAACGGGACAAGAAGTTAGAAAAGTTGGGACAAGAAATCGGGACCCCAACAGTTTGTCAGTGCACAGGACGAACTTATAGAAGTGATTGGAACATCCCCGTGGGCACAGCAGCGGCGTTGGGCGTGCTTGGTTGTGCACAGGTCGTACTTATGGAAGCGACCGGAACATCCTTGCAGGGCATGGCAGAGGCATCGGGTGCACTCAGTCGTGTGAGGGACAAACTTCTAGGAGCAACCAAAACATCCCCACAGGTGAAGCAGAGGCGTCAGGCACGTTCGCAAGTGTGCAGGGAACATCGGGAGTGATTGGAACATCACTGCAAGCATGGCAGCGGTGTCGGGCACGTTCGGCAGTGCATGGGATGAACTTCGTGGGGCAACCAAAAAATCCCACACGGGCTGAGCAGAGGCGTCGGACATGTTCGGCAGTGCTCAGGACGAACTTCCGAGAGCGACCAAAACATCCCCATGGGCACAACAGTGGAGTCGGACACGTTTGGTACTTCACGGGACAAACTTTACGGGAGTGACTGGAACATCTCTACAGTTATGACAGAGGCTTCGGGCACAATCAGCAGTGCAGGGGACAAACTTCCGAGAGCAACCGGTGCATCCCTGTAGGTGCAACAGAGGCATCAGGAGCATTCAACAGTGTGCTGAGCGAAATTTAAGGAGCCACTGGAACATTTCCGCGGGCTCGGCAGTGCGCAAGATAAACTTCCGCGAGCGACTGGAATATCTCACAGGCGTGACAGTGGCATCGGCTGCGTTCGGCCGTGTGTGGGACGAACTTCCAGGAGCGACCGGAGCATCCTCGCAGGTGCGGCAGCAGTGTCTGGAATGCTTGGCAGTGTGATGGAACATCCACACAGGCATGGCAGAGGCACCGGGCTTGTTCGGCCATGCACTGGATGAACTTCCGGGAGTGACCAGAACATCCCGTTGGCGTGGCAGAGATGTCCAGCCCGTGCTGCAGTGTGCAGGAAAAACTTATGGGATCGACCAGTACATCACTGCAGGCGCGGCAGTGGCATCAGGCATGTTGGGCAGTGCGCGTAACAGATTTTTGGGTGCAACCGGAAAGGCCCCATGGGCACGGCAGTGGTGTGGCTTGCGCATGGCAGTGTGTGGGAGGAACTTATCTCATGTGCGTGACAGTGGCATCGGCTGCGTTTAGCCTTGTGTGGGGCGAACTTCCAGGAGCGACCGGAGCATCCCCGTGGGTGTGGCAGCAGTGTCTGGCATGCTTGGCAGTGCGCTGTAACATCCCCATGGGCATGGCAGAGGCGCCAGGGCGCGTTCGCCCATGTACTGGACAAACTTCTGGGAGTGACCAGAACATCCCGTGGGTGTGGCAGAGGTGTCCAGCGTGTTCTGCAGTGTGCAGGACAAACTTCCAAGATCGACCAGTACATCACCACAGGTGCTGGCAGTGGCATTGGGCATGTTCGGCAATGCGCGTGATGGATTTTCAAGTGCAATCAAAAAGGCCCTGCGGGCACGGCAGCAGTGTGGGACGTGTTTGGCAGTGCGCGGCACGAACTATTGGAGTGATAGGAACATCCCTGCAGGGACAGCAGATGCATTGGGCGCATTTGACAGTGCTTGGGACGAAACTTCTGGGAGCGACCAGAACATCCCCGCAGCCACGGCAGCGGTGTCGGTGCGTTCAGCTGTGCGGGGAAGGAACTTGCAAGAGCAGTCAAAACATCCACGCGGCCACGACAGCAGCATTGGGTGCATTCGGCTGTGCCCCAGAACATACCCATGAGCATAGCACAGGCGTCGGGCTAATTCATTCATGTGCAAGATGAACTTGCGGGAGCAACCAGAACATCCCCCATGGCTGCAGGAGAGGCATCGGGTGTGTTCAGCAGTACTCAGGATGAACTTCCCAGAGAGGCCGGAACATCCCCACAGGCATGGCAGTGGCATCGGACACATACGACAGTACATCCCATAATTAAACCAGTTTGTCTAGTCTATGTTGGAATCAAATATGAGCAATATTTGATGATATTGCTTTGGTCCAAAGCAACCGGAACATCACCACGGGTGCAGGAGAGGCATCAGGCGTGTTCAGCAGTGCTCGGGATGAACTTCTGGGAGCAACTGGAACATCCCCGCCAGTGCGGTAGAGGCATCAGACGAGTTTGGAAGTGCTGGGGATGAACTTTTGGGAGCAACCAGAACATGCCCACATTTGTGGCATAGGTATCAGGTGCGTTCGGCAGTGCTTGGGACAAACTTCTGGGAGTGACTGGAACATCCCCATGGGCGTGGCAGAGGCATCGGGCGCAACATCCCTGCAGGTGCGGCAGTGGCATTGGGCACATTTGGTGGTGCACAGGATGAACTTCTGGAGCGACCAAAACATCCCCTGCAGGCGTGGCAGCAACGTCAGGCGTTCGGTAGCGCACATGATGAACTTCCAAGAGCAACCAGAACATCACTGCAGGTGCAGCAGAGGAATCTGGCACATTTGGCAGTGTGCAGGAGAAACTTCTGGGAGCGAATGGAATATCTCGCGGCATGGCAGAGGCATCAGGTGCATTCGGCCATGCGCGGGATGAACTGCCGGGAGTGACCAGAACATCCCTGCAGTCACGTCAGTGGCTTCTGGTGCACTCGGCAGTGTGCCGGAACATCCCTTCAGGTATGGAAGAGGCATCAGGGATCGTTCGGCCGTGTGCTGGAAGAACTTCCGAGCATGATTGGAACATACCTGTGGGCATGGCAGATGTGTCGGGCCTGTTCGGCAGTGCATGAGACAAACTTCCGAGAGCAACCGGAATATCCCCGCGGGCACAGAAGCGACCAGAATGTCTCTGCTGGCTCAGTAGAGGCATCGAACGAGCTTTGGCAGTGCTTGGAACAAACTTTCGGGAGTGACCGGAATAAACCTGTGGGCATGGTAGTGGCGTCGGACATGTTTGGTAGTGTGCAGGACAAACTACAGTAAGCGACTAGAACATCACTGCAGGTGCGGGAAAGGCTTCGGGTGCATTGGGCAGTGTGCAGGATGAACTTACGGGTGTGACTGGAACATCCCTGCAGACGTGGCAGTGGCGTCGGGCTGTGTTCGGCAGTTTGCAGGGACGTATTTCTGGGAGCAACCGGAACATTGCCGTGGGCACGGCTGCAGTGTCAGGCGCGTTCAGCAGTGCTTTGGGACGAACTTCCAGGAGTGACCATAAAATCCCCGCAAGCTCTGCAGAGGCATCGGGTTCATTTGGCAGTTCATTCTGTGCACTGGCAAATGAGTCTGATGCCTCTGCCACACAAGTTCCCGCAAGTTCATCCCGCACACTGCCAAATGCACTTGATGCCTCTGCTGTGCCCGCGGGGATGTTCTGGTCTTCCCAAAAGTTTGTTCTGTGCTGGCTGCTCTCGGAAGTTTGTCTCGAGCACTGCTGAATTCATATGACGCCGCTGTCATGCCCGCTAGGATGTTCCGGTCGCTCATGGAAGTTTGTCCTGCACACCGCCAAACTGTTGAAGACCTTAGGAGGCAAAGGGAGCATGAGAGAATGCGCGCAAGGCGCCAGGCAGCAAGAGAGGCAGCAACAGGCCAGCAAGTGCGCGCAACAAGCCTGCATGCAGTAAGCAGTGAAGCATGGCCAGGTTCTGACTCAGTCCTAATCAATTGCGGAAATCAAAGCCAAGAAGAAGACCAGCATTGGCAGGACACGCAGGAAGCAATCCAAGCAGGAGAAGGAGAGTGACGGCGTTAAGAACTCCAGCAGCAGCAGGATGTCTTGAAAGGTTTACTTCAGCAAGATGACCACACCAAAGAGAAGTCTTGGAGAGGAAGGACGCCACAGCAGAAGTCTAATCCAAGAAGGAAACGGCAAAGAAGAAGTCAGCAGCTGTAGGAAAGAAGATAAGATAAGGATAGAAAGGACTTAGTCAAAGTAGGAATTCTAGTCTTAGTAGGAATTCAAGAAAGACCAAGAATCCTAGTAGGATTAGGAAACAATGGGATAAGGTCTATCTTGATAATGTTTTAGTTGACTTAGAAAAGCTTGTTGACTTAGGAAAACATATCCTAAGTGGATAAGGAACCTAAGTACTAGTTAAATTAGGATAAGGCTGTCTTAGGACTATAAATACAGCCCATTATTTGTGAGGAGGACATATGCTCCGAATTTTGTATATTTCTCATTCAATAATCAAGAATCAAAGGTTAGCATTCTTGCTCACATTCTTGTTTATGTTTTCAGTTATCTTTTAAGAGTTGTCTTGAGATAACTTGGGCTTAAGACAAGGTTAAGAGTTGTCTTCCTTGCTTAAGAGCTTAGGTTGAAGTCAAGAGTTGTCTTCTTCAACCAAGGCAAGTTGTGATAGGTTTAAGAGTTGTCTTGCCTATCCAACATATCCTTATATATATATTAGTTAACCCGAAGGACAGCTTAGGGGACATAAATATAAGAAAAGAACTCAAGAATCAAACGAGACAGCAAGTTAGGAAGGATTCAGTAGGCTGCTAACCCCTAAGGTGTAGAAAAGTTGGGGAAAAAAATTGGGACCCTAACAAATTGGTGCTTTCGTTGAGAGGTCAGCAAAATCACCATCCAGTTGAGAGGTAGCGCAATCACCCCAACAGATTAGTGTTCTAGTTGAGACATCAGCACAAACACCAGTCAAATTTAAGAGGTAGCACATCACCATGTCATTCAGGCAGCATTCACCCTCACCACAACAGCGAACTAACAAGGACTTTGGAAGAATCCTAGCCTTGGAGAGGGAACAACGCACCATACATGACCAGGTAGGTGATATCAAACACCAACTATCATCTATCATTCATTCTCTTGAAAAATTGAAGAGAGACACACCCCCAAGTGGTTGGACAAACAAGTCCAAACCGAGCAGGCCAGGAACAGCAACCTGCCACAAACATCTAGGAGGCGTCAATCAGAAATCATGTGGCACCAAGTGCATGAGGAAGAATCTGACCATGAGCAGCTTCCCTCTCAAGAAAGGAGGAGAGGCCGCATGAGTCTAGGGTGCAGAAGGGAGGTGCCACCGAATTTTCACCAGCCCCATGACCCCTATGATGAATACAGTGACAATGAGGTCTTGGATCGAAGGCCAGCAGTATGGCAGCCAAGAGAATGCAGATTCATCATGAGGCAGAACGTTGGCAGACAAATAGGAGAGAGGAATGGCAGCACTATGACAGCCCAAGCCACTACACTCAACCAAAGGTAAAAATTGAATTCCCTACCTTTGAGAAAGGAGATCCAACCAAATGGATCTCCAAAGCTGAATTTTACTTTGAAAAACAAGGTGTAGAGAGGGGTGAAAGGGTTGATTTTGCATCCTATCACCTATGTGGGAGGGCCAATCAATGGTGGTGTTGGCTTAAGGCCACCTGCGGCAGAGAAGGTAGACTTTTTCCAAACTAACATTTTTCCAGTTGTTTTTCCTACTATTGGTTTTGTTCCTAAAGATAAATTTGCTAATTGATCATTTATGCCTTCTACTGTTTTTATAAATAATGGATCTTGGGTTTTATTGGGTAATGTGTCTAAACTATGTTCTAAGGCTACTAGTTTCTTATTTATATTTAACAATAATGATATTATGGTATTATTTTGCCTAATTATAGTTTTGTAAGGAACTCCTGCCACAGATCCTAAACTATTCATATCTCCACTGAATCCTATAGAAGGACTTACTATTTCATTTTCAGTATCTTCTAAACACCGTAAATAAAAGGGGTCTTTTTCTAAAGTCATTCTGTCAAAATAGATAATTTATTATTAATTTGATCTATTTTTAATTCTAATTTATCTATTTTTTCTATTATTTTATTGTCTAATGATTTACTATTACTACTTTGTTTTCTTTCTATAATATTCTGTATAACTTTAATATTTTCTATTAAGCTGTCAATTTTCATTCTCTGCTTTTGTAATATATTTAAATATGACTTAAATATTATGCTTTGTGTTTGACTAATTGCTATTTGATTATGCAATAAGTGATAACATACATCAGAAATAGTGTTCAGTTGAGGATTTTCAGAGTGAAATTTATGCTTATAATTATCATTTAAAAAACAAATTATATTAATATTATCTACAGTCCTCTTCCTGTAGTATGCTCCTGTTTCTAAGTTCAAATAATCAAGCCTATGAAGTACCTCTTCGTCTTTACTGGTCATGTTTATAAGTCTATTCTCTCTGCAAGTTTTCACCTACACCTAGGACTTATCAGCACCTTTGCTTCTGCCTAGTACTTCAGTTTACCTCTATAAGAGAGTTTTTAACTTATAACAAGTTTTCAAGACAATTTGCTTAATCATAAAGGCAATATTTATTTTAACTTAGTGCATTGTTTGCTCTGATACCAATTTTAAGGGAATGAGGTAGAATAAGAAGTCAAGTAGCACAGCCATATTCAAACAGACCACAAATGTCCGGTTTTAGGGAATGAGGTAGAATAAGAAGTCAAGTAGCACAGCCATATTCAAACAGACCACAGATGTCCGGTCACAGAACAATATACCACGGTCCAAAGAGGTTAAACTTTCCTCAGAAAGAGGATGAGAACCCTCAATTTACGTTGTGGCTTTCTGTTACTGGGATTTATGTTCTAATTTAAACATGGAAGCTTCTGACAGGAGAAGAAGAGAATTACTTTTCACTCACTTAGATCCATCAACCTAGCACTATTCTGATGTATAAATGTTTAGCCTATCATTCTAACAACTACTATTCACAATCAATTTAAGATAATTCTAAATTTACCAAAGTTGTTTAAAGAAGCCAACAACCGGAGTTTCAACGGCGTTGGAGTTTCGGAATAAGACTAACAAGAGAGAGACTCTCGATCTTGTTAGAATATGTTGAGAGTTTAAGAATTTATTTACCTTTGAACTCTGGAAGTTGAATATTTGAGATGAAGGAGAGGATTGCTAAAATTGAAGAAATTTTTTGGAGAAAACTTCTGTCTTTATTGCTTAGTTTAAGCTTCTTATATACACATCTAAAGTAACCTTAGGTTAGATAACCCTGATTACTTTTTACAAACACTAGTTAACAAGAATAAAAGTACATGCATAATTATTAAAGAAAACAGTTGTTTTTGTCTGGGCAGCATTGTCGGGGCAGAGTTGTCTGGGCAGAGCTTAAAGTTCTGAATCTCCTTTAATCATCTGCTAAGTCAATCAAATCATCATCCTCATCATGTAGCATAGGATAATGACTTTCCTGGGAATTGCCTTCATCACCAATGACATGATAATTGGCTCCTGCATGAAATTGTTGGTAATGAAGCATCTTGATGGGGTCTTCCATGATATGGCTTAAGAATGGGACATAGCATTTGGTCTGTGAACAGAAGACTTTAAGATTTCTTTCTTCAAATACAAGGGAAGATCTGTAAGCCCAGGTATTTTGAAGCTGTATTGCCTGTAAAAATGTTCTTGCCCTGCTGATGCATTCGTCTGTTGACACAGAACAATTTGGGATAAAATCAGGAGGGAAAAATACCAAGGAGGGTTTAGTGAATGGGCAACACTCAATGAGTATTTCTGTTCTTGCTTCTTCAGGATAACCGTTGTTGTAGGAGGCGGGAATGGCTCTAACCTTCATATTAATATACCCAGAAGGGCATTTATCTTTCTCAAAAAGGATGTAGAGCACATGTGCAAGTTTCCATGAATAGGGTTCCACATACTTCCTCACTTGTTCAGGTTTGGTTACAATAATTCTGTATACAAAACCCATATCCATCATTCTCTTGAAACCGTATATTTCTTCAAGTGGTTCCCACAATCTGAAATATACTGTCATCCTGTAATAGACAAATCCGCTGTCACAGTCACAAGCCTTGGAATCTTCATGCTTTTGTGTCTGGTAACTCAGCACGTTTATTCCAACAAAATTTTCATCCAGATCACTATGGACAAGATTCTTTAATTTCTCTTGGTAATAGATCATTTCAGCTATCTTTTCAGAGAAAATATAAAAAAGAATCTTTTTCTCAAGATAAGGCCCTAGATAGGGTAAAGTCATCATTTTTTGCCTTTTTTCCCTCTCTTCTTTTTCAAAGTAAACAATAATCTCTTTTTCTTTTTGTTTCTTTTCCATAAGCTCAATTTCCATCTTCTGAATTTTTTCTGTTAATTCTTTTATTTTGTCATTCTTTGAGCTTACTTCATTTTTTAACATGTTTACTTCATGTTGCAAAACAGGTAGAGTTTGTGGAGAGAGATTCATGTTTTGGACAGGCAATAACATAGACTTTAAACTTTCCTCTTGGTTCTTGAGGTCCATATAGCAACAAAGGGCATGAAGAATTTCTGGTTTAGATCTTGGGCTGGCATTCCATAGGTTATCTACGAGACACTTTTGTTCAGGCTTAAGTTGGGCTTTTGCCCTGAAGGATAAATTAGTTCCAGAAGGGAATGTGGCTAGGGCAAATGGGCCAAAAAAGAATGATGAAGGAGTTTGAGATGGGCCTGCCATTGCTGCAAGAAATAAAATAATATGTTAATATCAAAATAAATATGTTTGTGGGCTTAGTGGGCTCCAGACTTACGTCGGTATCCACAACAAATTTGAATTTTGTACAAAGCCACAAAAGAATAATTAACAAAAGAATTTAATTATTTGCTAATTATATTATCATTTCTAAATAAGTTATCTGCTAGACAATTTAATTTATCATTCTACAATATCATTACTAATTATTCTAGATAATTTATCTGCTAAGAAGTTCTCATTTGCTTTTACATGTTCTATTTTACATTCTACTCCAGTAATTTTTAAATAATCAATAAATTTTATCCATCTATTAGTACTTAACTTGCTAGAATTTATTTTATTATAAAATTTTACTATAGCATTACAATCTGTTCTCAAAGTATATTCTAATTTGTCAAAGATAAAAATTTTAAATTTTTCTAAGGTATTTATGCATGCTAATATTTCTGCATCAATACTAGTTACCTTTGTCTTATACTTCCCACTAGTATATCTACTTAACTTTTCTAAATTACGAGGGTCTTCTTTATTGGGTTTCCACTTTAAGATTCCTCCCCAACCTTCTAAACTACCATCTGTTTCTATTATTATATAACTATTTTTTGGGGGTAATTCTAAATCAGGTAAATTTTTTATAATTGTCTTTATTTTTTCTAATAATTTTCTGTCCTCATTATTAAATCTAATTTCTCCTCCTATTTTTAATTTATTATAAAATGGTCCTGTTAGTTTTCCTAAATTAGGAACATAGTTTCTAGTATAATTTAACAATCCTAAAAAGCTTTCTAATTCTTTTTTAGTATTTATTTCTTCTTTAAATTCTGTTATTTTTTTAATTATATGAGGTTGTAATTTTATTATACCTTTTCCTATTTCTAGTCCTAAAAATTCTATTCTTGGTTGTCCTAGTCTTAACTTAGTTTTAGATAATATTAGTCCTTCTTTTTCACAAATATTAAAAAAGCTTTTTAAATGTTGTATATGTTGGGCTATATCATCACTAAATACTAATATATCGTCTATGTAACATATTATAAAATCATCTAATTGTCTAAATATATTATCCATTTTTCTTTGAAATATAATTCTCTTATCTTTTGTTTTTCGACATTTTATAATCTAGGGGCTACTAAACTATGTTTTAGCCAATTTTCTATTGTTTTTAATAAATTTAATCTTACTTCTATTCTGTATCTAAAAGTATTTTTATTGATATTTATGATAATCTTTGTTCTAACCTTCTATTTAGTAGCAAATGCAGATGTAACAGAAAATATAACTAGTCAAATTAGGCAAATGATATTAGGATATGATCAGTATAGAGGAAATACAAAGATGCAGAATAGAGCACTACAAGATCTAGAAAGACTACATATAGATAATATGACACAGATAAAGGATTTTAGTAATGAATATTTAAACTTAGCTAGTAAAACTGGCAAAGCATTTTTAGATCATCAATTAAGTACCAATGTATATTAAATGAAGTAGCAAGACAAGTAAAAAGTTATAATTATTGTAAATGTATATATACCAGGAATATATAAAACAGATAGAAGAAAAAATACTTTAGAAAAGCTACAAAATTATAGAAAAGGAATTCCAAGAAAAAACCATGTTAGTAAGTTTAAAAGTAAAAAACCTAAAAGAAAAAACAGATCAAGTTAGAAAAAAGAATTAGTAGAATTAAATTAGAAAAAGAACTAGAAATTAGTAGGTTAGAACAAAAGGTAATGGATTTGGAAAAGAATTATAAGTTAAACTAGATAACAGAGGAAGAAGATGAATTAGAAATAATAGCCAGTTAATACGGTAAGACCCGCAAGTATGATTAATAATTTATTCAAATTGCCCAAGTAGCCATAGAGATAAATAACAAGCAGGTACAATTTAAATGCTATAATAGATACAGGAGCAAGTAAGTGTGCTATAGACAACAAAGCTTTACCTAGAGAATGTTTTGAAAAATTACCTTATCCAATAAGAGTAGCAGGAGTCAATAGTATAACAGAAAGTAATTTAAGGATAAAAACAGGAAGTTATTTAATTTTTAAAACTCAAAAATATTTATTACCATTTTGATGAATATATAGAAGATAGAATTTTAGCCAGTACATCTTCAGGTGTAGTAGATAGTCCAGGAAATTTACCTCAGATAGAAATGCAACCAACAAGAACTTTCCCTGGTGCAGATAGACAACCTACTAGTACAGGAGACAGGGTTCATACAAGAATTGATGGACAGATTCGGCCCATCCAGCATCACAAATATTTGCTCCGAGTTTGATGGGAACCAAGTCTTTCCTTCATCAAATCCGAAGAGTGCTGCACCAGTTCAGAACTTGGAATACTCATCTCTACCTCCTGAGATGCCAATCTGGAGAACAAGTGAAGACGTTTCATCACCAACAATTTCAGTTGATGACAGTGGAGGAAAAAAATTGCACACAGAAGATGCGTATGCATGCCCAAGTGATGGTAACGCTAAGGACACAAGCGTTCCAGGACCTGACTTGGTATGTCCGAATGCCAAGTTAAAGGTGCAGATGTCTTGTGATAAGTTGAACAATGCATCTGCCAAACGTCCTAATTCATCTGTTCATGTTCATGCTGCTACTTCTACATCTCTACCATATCAGTTGCAGAACAATGACTTAAGAGCTCCAATAGTTTCCACTGGACTGCTGTCTACATCTTCATTAGAACTGACCAGGATGGAGAGACAGCGAATTGAATTGGATGCAGGATCAAATAGGTCTTCGAATGGATTGCAAGAACATTCCAATGCTTCTACAAATTATCCACCAGAAAATACTCCAACAAGGACTATGCAGGACCAATCTGCCTTGTTGGCTAAACCTGGATCAGAAGACAAAAGTTTGCTAATCATAATTCTGTCCAGATTGAAGGACTTGCTGATCTTTCACGGACAGCTTCACAAGCTGCAAGAGATCAGACCTTTAGACCATTCATTGTTCAAACTGCAGCGAAAATATGCATAGCATGCAGCAAGTTTTGCAAGGCACAAATATTGATCAAACACCATCATCTGCACCTGTTTTAGACCCTCAATTCCCTGGACAGAATGAGGATTATTTGGGTTGCAGCTTGAACACTGAAGATCCAGACATTCCATGCAACAGGTCAGGTGTTCTGGACAGCAACCCCATTGCCAGCACAAACGCCCAAAGTCCCATGATAGCGAGGAGGAAGCCGAGGCAGTACACTCCCCGGATCATGCAGAAGAAGGCGAAATCAACTTGCATGCAGTAGGGGCAACCAATAGGCCTACTGCAATAGGTGGCCATAAATGACAAGAATGTTTTGGTGTTGATTGATAGTGAAGCCACCCATAACTCCATCAACACAAAAATGATCAAAACACTCTAGCTATGTCCGAAAAGGTTGCACCCTTTGAGGTAAGAGTGGCAAGCGAACAGAAGCTCAAGTGCGCACAAGTTATCAAGGCAGTAACAATGCAGATTCAAGGAGTCAAGATAGAGGCAGAACTGCATGTGTTAGCCTTGGCAGGCCTTGATGTGGTTTTAGGCAATGCTGTGCTTAAAACCATAGGCAAGATAATGTTCGACTATGAATACATGGCCATGCGCTTCCAATGGAAGGGAAGGGACTGCACGTGGGAGGCATCCACCACCAATGCAGCGCATCATTGTGAGGTAAGTACCCTTGAACGATTATACAGAAAAATGACACGTTTTACAATCCTTGGCCAAAAGAGGAAAACACAGCCCTCAATCATAAATGTCTACCCTGCACCACACATCATTCCATGCAACTATTACTCCGTTATACCTTTCTGCTTTCTCCT